>CM021100.1:858531317-858727071 GCA_007115665.2 Sequoiadendron giganteum
CAAGTAGAAAATGTAGAATGTTTAGCTCATAGGAAGCTCAAGTAGTTAATGGTAATTTTGGAATTTTAGAAGGTGTTAGTTAGAATCAGCTATTCTTAAAAAGATTGTTAGTATCAGCTCATTTATAAAAATATAATAATAAATAATTTAAAGTGCTTTGAACTATTTGATACATAGAAAAATATTTATTTACATACCTTTCTATAGATATCTCTCTTATTATTTTCTCTTATAATATTAGTAAAGAATCAATTATATTGAATTCTCAATATTTTATTTTATTTTTACCATAGACAGCTCTGGTATAATGTGTAAGAGTTTTATGGCTGATATACTGGACCAAAGCTTTGAACTATTTATCAATCTATCCTTAGAATTCTATACAACCTACAAATTTGATTCAACTTCTCAGATCAAATAAACAGATAACAAAGTGCCCAATAGCCATTCGTATGTGGTCAGCAAGTTATCATGTTATTTTTGTCTCCCCCATTTTTCTTTGTGACTAAGATGCATGCCATTACAGAGGAGTCAAAAGCTAGTCAAATAAATTTTTGTTTTGATCTAAGCTCAACAACAAAGGGAAGCACTTTCCATGCTCTGCTAAAAGAATTACCTGAAAAAAAGTTGGTTTTTCTTCTCCTTTCTCGCAACAAAAATTGTAGAGGAGACTCTTCCAACTGCTCATCACATTTCCACTTAGAACTTGATGCATTCATTACAAAGAAATAAAAAGCTAGTCCAACAAAATTATGTCCTGATCTAAGCTCAACAACAAGGGGGAGTGTTGACATGTTTTTTATGAGGACATCAACACAGAATAAAAATGCCCAATGGTCATTCTATTCTCTCTTGATCAAAGTATTCCGCATGCTAAGATTGCGTGAAAGTTCATGCGTTCAACTCCAAGGTTCCTTTTATTGCGAATAGACTCAGTTGGTTGATGTGTTTTACTGGATTATTCCAAGGGGACTTACGTAGTTGTTCGATTTTGTGAAGCAATTAGGACATGAAAGATTTGACAATATTGTTCTGGTATCTGGACTGACCCGGAAAATGCTGAATTTAAAGGGAATAAGGATAAGAATTCTACAATCTACTTCTAAAGGGTGGAATGTGAAGATCAATTCGGACAATCTTCAAACCAAACTCCGCTTTGCCTCCCTTAGGACAACTTCCACAAAGTTGGTGCAATCTTCAAAGGATGAGAGAAATATTCAAACCATGACACAACATGTTCATACCATCACAACGATGCATATGGACATATGAGCCACAATCGAAGTTAAGCGCTGTTACTCCAGTTGACCACGCAAGGCGAACCAGCCGTCAGCAAGTCCACTAGTGGTATGGACGAGAGAAGACTTGCTCAAATTAAACACCACATTCCACAGCTAACAACTACTTGCATGAAATGAACGTCTATTTTACTCTATCTACCTTGAATTGGAAAGATGAAATGGCCTCGCTAGCTACTCATAACAAAGAAGAAATCCCCAAGCAATGAAACTCTTTGTATTATGAAAAGTGTTCACAACAACCGTTTACAAAACTTTCAAAGGAAAGTTTTCTTCCCTCCTCAATCTAAGCTAACTTCTAAGCTCTACTCTCTAACTTCTATCTCCGATACTCTCTAGCTCTGATCCGAAGTCTAATTCTAATTCTTGAGGGGGGATGCCCCTTTTATAGTTAGCCCATTTCAACGGGCGGCTCAGATTGAATTACAATGAAGGGCTCAGATTGAGCCACCTATGCCCTGATTAGGGTTTCTGCCCTAAAAACCGCCACAGAGAGGAGTGGGCAATGAATCCACAGAATATTCTCCACTCCCCTGCAGGAATCATAATGAGCAATTAATGCCCACTACCATCATCAAGAAGATCCTCATCCATGAGAGCGTTCCCATTCGCCTTCTCCCAGATAGCAAACTCGATCAGCCAGGCCAATACCGCTTCAACCTCCTGGGCAGAAATCGGTGGAATGTGGTTGAGCTAGAACTCCAAGACCGCTACCGTCTGTCTGCGCCGGATGTAAGACTTCTTCCATGCCGCTAAGGCATCCTGGGTATGCTGAATAATACTAGAGAAAGTGGAGACATTCTCAAAGTCATCCAGGACAAGCGACCTCGCAGCTGAGAAGAACGGAGCCAGTTTATCTTTCAAGCCATCAGCAGTTATTTCCTCTGGGGCCAATTTTCTAGCAAATATGGCTTCTAATGTATTAAGGACTCCTTCCAAGATGTTACCCATTGCTTTCCTCACTCTGGCTAAATCTGACCTTGCTGCATCGTGAAATCCACGGCCTGTGACCACCGAGGAGTACTAATTGGTGAAATCATACCTGTCACCATCCTGAATCACACCTCCATCCACCAAAGTTTGTAGAGGTATATGCATCAAAGCCCCCAAATGAAGTACAGTTTTCGTTTGATAGATGCGGGTATTGCCCCAGGCCTGATCCACCATGTCAATCCGTGCCAAAATACTTGAGGCCTACTGATAAGCATTGGCGAGGTCCTCCATGAATTTCCTTGTCTCAGTACGAACATGGCTAACCCACTTGTCCGCTTCCGTTTCCATCTTCTTTAAATCCTCTAAGCCGACAATTGACTCCCTCGGAAGCTTTGGTGGACGTTCTAATGTTGGGTTGGCCGGTTCACCTAGACGTGCTAGACTCTGCACATATCCTATCAAGGTTTTGTGCTCCTTCTTCAATTTCTTATACTTCCCTTCCATGCGGAGCAACTGATCCTTCAACGCCTGATAGGAGTTATCGAACTCCTCGACAATTTGGGCTCCCGTAGGACGACCCAACTCCACAGTGGTGATCACATAGTTCTTGGGCCTCTCCTTGGCTCGATCATACTCCTCCCTCGGAACAGCCACCTGAAGCGTGCGAGAGCCTGACTCATCAGTCGAGATCTTTGAAAACTTCCTGGCCTTTTTCTTTTCTGGTGGCGCACTGATCCTCCTAAGGAACTCCTCCATCTCGATGGCTAGATCCATATCATCCTCGAGTTCTCTTCTCATTCTGCCTGAAAGCCAATCCGGCACCGTCTGCTGCAGATTGCAAACGACGAGGGGCTACTCTTTTGTTGCCTCCACCTCATGCACTTCCTCTCTTCTTGCACTGCTCTGCTCAGGCTCATCATCTTCCATGAGCTGCGTATCTCCAGACCCTTGGGTCCCCTGTTCTGTGTTTTCCTCTTCCTCCAATGTCATGTCCAACATCTGTTGGAAACGAGTGTCAGCCACTGTTTCATCTTCTTCTTCTTGTTGGCCAGCCCTGGATACACTAACGCTTATACTATCTGATTCTTGGATGTTGGGTTGATCCACCTCCTCAAGCTCCCGCTCTTCACCCAATCTTGCCCTCTAATCAGCAAATAATGAAATCACTCTCAAACTCGAAGATCGAGTTTGTGAGTGCATCGGTGATGCTTGTTCCATCCTCAACGGTATCGGCTGGGTTGGTACTTCTACTTGCGCTTCCGGTGTTTGAGCAACTTGTTTTCCCCTTCTCACCGATAGCGGCCTTGGGTCACCCATCAAGCTATAAGTAAGGGCGATCGATCTGCTCTTAAGTCTGCATACATGTCTATCGACCCAAGCCCTTGTGAAAGTCAACACCGGAATAGAGAGCGTGTCCAAGTCCATGATTTCTGGCTCGGACCAATCAGGTGGTGGGACCGAAGTATCCGTGACTGAACCATAGTCGGGTTGCATAACGTTGACATCCTCTTCTACCTGGTCGGGAACTGGAATGATCTCACATTCCCTGATCAATTTGAGGGGAAGCCTGGAAAACATCCTTTTCCTTATCTCAACCTCATCAAGAGCATTTGCCCAAAAGTCTTCAATGTGGGCCTTGTGTCGGTACTCGACGTTCTGTATCATTCGGATGTTTCTGTACGGATCGAAATCCTGTCTGCCTGTGTGATACGACAGATGGTAGAATTGCAGCTCATCCTCTGCCTCTCGAGCTGCCTGCAAGGAGGGACACACCTCAGTGGAATTTCCCATGGCAATAGGAAAGTCAAGTCCACCCTTCTTCTTCTTTTTTTGAATCTTATCATAGGCGATCAACTGCCTAGATATTTCCAACATTATAATGTGATCGGTGGGGTACCTCGGTAGCCGGTATGGATACGAAGTGAACCCCTGCAGCCTAATGTAAGTGAATTTCGGAAATTGGATGAGCCAATATCCGTATTCTTCGATCAATGCTTGTGCCTCTTTGGATACTCTTTGCTGCATTCTCCGCTGAAGGGTCCTCGTGATGTGCATTGTGAATGCATCATTAGCCCGTTTGTAACTGGCAGGGTTAGCTAGATGCAACTGTGTGCAGGCCTCATGGATTTTGAACTGATCAGGTGCACAGCCTATCGGCTCCTTGTATATAATCCCTCGATACTTGGTCATTCTTGCCAGCATATATATCACATACGAGCTCATGTAAAAGGTTTTTGTCCCCCTCGGGCTCTTGAATTGTTCATCTATGTTATCACTGATCATTCTTGCCTAGTCAACACATTCCTTTCCCTCCAATATGATCTCGATGAAGTAGAACATCCACGGCTCGAAGAAGTAGGCCTGTGCACTCCCATTTATTCGGCTCAGCATCATCATCAAGTCGCAGTATTCCTGTTTTACATCTTCGGCAATTATCTGCTTTGGGAGTCTAGTGCGAGGTGGCTTTGGCTTTTGCATCCAAACTCTGTTGATGACCGCAGCAACCCTCTCGAAGGAGGTGGAGTACATTTTATCCGCCCTCTCCTTTGATCTATAGAGCATCTTTTCGGCAGTAGGAATCCCAAATGCCTCTCCGATGGCATCTGGCATGAAGTTGGCAAGCAATTTGCCATCCGGCGAGACAATGGTTCTACGCTCCGGCTTGTAGTGGTTCGCACACTCCATAATTAGCTCCGGGCACTGAATTGCTGGTGGAAAACTAGCGGCTGCATAGATACCACTCTTCATGATGTTATGTGCCATGACTGATGGTTGATGGCCTCCCAGTCCGTACATCCTAGACTTGAGTGCATTTAGATTAAATGACCCGAGGTTGGTGTCACTTAACCTTGCCAGCCTTGAAACAATTGCCGATTTTGGGAGAAATGACTTGTCGAGCCTTTTAATCATTGCCTGTCAGGATGAGCTAGCCTTGGCCGTTTCAGCGTTTGCAGCTCTGCCTGCGGCTCTGCTTGTTCCAGCAACATCCTTTGCTCCGGCCATCTGCAAAATAAAATAGAATAACAATAAGCTAGGCTGCAGATTTTTAATAAAATAAATAGCCTTCGAGGCGACTGTGAACGTGGAGTTAGCCTATTGAAAATAAAAACTCTCAGCATAAATTACTAACTCCAAACCTCGTACTATGTAGAAACTTTCGAGCTTATAAAGGAGCTTTTAACGACTGCACTTCTGACTGGCGAAGAAAATCACAGCCAACTACTAACTTTCAGCAATGTGGTTATTTCCTCAGCACAAAATAAACTTCTGCAACTCAATGCTCTGCAGCAATTTCAAAAGATAAATCTTCCAGCAACTCCGGAAATCTGCAACAACTTCAACCTTCAACTTCGAGATTGCAGCAACACACTCTCAACTTTTCAAAAGAAAGAGTCTTGGCAGATAAAAATTTCTCTAGCACTTCGCGCTTTCAACAACTCAACACTCCGAAATAAAATAAACTCTCAAGGAATTTCTCTCCTCAACAACTTCGAAAATATTTCAATCTCTCAAGAACTCCTTCAGCAACTTCAAATTCGAAAAATGTGAGGAGAAATGAGAGAAGAGACTGTTCAAATAATTCTTCTCGAAGAATCCTGCCAAGTAAGGCTGGGGCTATTTTTAGCACCCTCATCAATTCTCCACTCTCTTCGTTCAGAATCTTCTAATTCAAGTGCAGTAGTGGGCTAGTCGTCAGCCAGTCATTATGGCAGTTGCCATTAATAATGATTTCTTCCTTGTAAAAATTTGAATTTTTCCTCTTGGTCTGCCAGTTAACTCTTGGTGATTTAAACAACTTGCGAGAAAAAAAATCACTTGATTTGGTTTAAAATCCCACTTTAAAATCTCGCAGTGTTTAATTGAATTCAACTCAAAAAATTCGTGGGAGTTGTAAATTTATTTCCAACTTTTAAAATGTCTGTCATTTAAATCCTCAATTTCATAAAATTTGCCTTAGACATTTTAAATTCTCTCTTTGAAATACTTAACTCCGGATGATTTAAAATCACTCGCCTGCTCAAAATAATTCATCCTGCGAGATTATTTAAAATTTCCCTTAGGAAATTAATTTTAAACTCTATTAACTCATGGGTGCATTTTAAACGGGTTCATTTAATTTTCACTTAGAAAATACTTCATCAAGTCGTCAACCCCGTTTAAATGTCTGGAAAATTTTCATATCGTCTGTTAAACTCTTCATGCCAAGGGTGTATTTCTATCTAGTGAAATACTTATTTCACTTAGGAAAATTTCGAACATCTTCATACTTCTGGCGTTTTATTTTCCATGACTTAGGAATTTTATTAAAATCCTTTTTCTCCCTTAGGCGTATTTGATCTTATTCAATTTTTAATTCCCACGCCTTAGACATTCTTCACTTCACACACCTGATAGAAAATTTAAATCTTCACCCCCCTTAGGCGTATATTTCCCCTTGGCATTTTATTTTATTAAAAAAAAGTCTCCATGCCTTAGAACTTTAAAAAAAAAAAATCCTTTCCTTTCATGGGCGCATTTTAACTAGGCAAGCTTTTAATTCATCATGGGCGCATTTCACTAGGGGAACTTCCATCTTATGCCTTAGGCGCAAATGAGGTAGGCTACTTTTCCTCGTGCCTTAGAAATTTTTCTTACATCACCCCTCAACACTTGCTGGGCAAATTTGTATGTGCTAGCTTTTATTTTCAAACACTTAGGCGTTTTCAAGACCTTGCTGGAGATGGGCGCATTTTGCCATGGCTACTTTTGTTTTCTAGACTTAGAAATTTTTTGAAGTCACTTGCTTGCCTTGAGGGCGCATTTAACATAGTCCACTTTCATTTTGTGCCTTAGAAATTTCCAAGTTTCTCATCCCTCCTTGACTTAGCTTGGGCGCATTTGCTAGGGTGAGCTTTTGCTTTCTCACACTTAGGCGTTTTTAACTTCATTACCTCCATGGGCGCAAATGAGGGGTGGTGCTTTTATTTTTGCCTTAGAATATTTTCATAGTCTCCCTCTTGAAGGTGGGCGCATTTTGACCCTTGTGCTTTTATTTTTGCCTTAGATAATTTTCACACACTTAGGATTTTGCTTGAGGGCACATTTGAGAGGGTGTGCTCTCATGTGAGGGCACATTTTAAGCCTTCCCATTTACCTTGAGGGCGCATTTTGCCATGGCTACTCCCGTTTTTTCCTTAGAATATTTTTATAAATTCATCTTGGCTGGGCGCATTTTGCCTATGAAGCTTTCACTTCCCATACTTAGGCGTTTTTTAGGCTCCAATAACCTTGGGCGCATTTTGATGGAGGAGCTTTCATGTGAGGGCGCATTTTCACTAGCATGCTTGCATTTTGTTGCCTTAGAATATTTTCCAACACATGTAAGCTTTGAGTTGAGGACGCATTTGATGTGCCATGCTTCCATTCTCAAACACTTAGGCATTTTTAAGACCCCCTTAACTCATGGGCGCATTTTACACCTTCTACTTTCATTTCAATGCCTTAGAACTTTTTCCAGCATTTTCAATATCCTTTCAAGGTGAGGGCGCAAATGAGGTAGGCTACTTTTATTATCGTGCCTTAGGCGTTTTTCACATGTAAGCTTTGACTTGAGGGCGCATTTCACTAGGCAACTTTCATTTTCTAGACTTAAAAAAAAATTTTATACCTCTGCCTGCCTTCATCTTCACCGTCTATTTTGGGTAAGTCAGGCTATTTTTAGAAAGTCCCTTGATTTTCGACCCATATAGCTCCGTTTTGCCTGAAAATTTCACCATATGACCCTCTTTGCCTTGTGAACCTGTTTTGCCAGTCCTCTGCCTTGACCTGCTATTTATAGCCACCTGCTATTTATAGTAAGTTCTTGACTTTCTAACTTCCATGGCTCCGTTTGATTTGAAACTTGCAATGCCTGATCCTGAGAACTTGAGTGTCGCTCTAATGCCAACCTCGGGTGCAGACCTGCTATTTATAGCCATGCCCTGACTTACTAAAAATAGTAAGTTCTCCGATTTCGCTCAAATTTTGCCAGCAGGTACCTTGAAGTGTGCTGATGTTGGTGAGGTGCTTCGTTTTGACAATTTCTGGATTTTACCCCTATAAAAGTGGAAACCCTAATTTGACTTGCATGTATCCCGAACGGTCTCCGTTTGACTTCGTTCCTTCCGCATGTCGTTCTGCTTGCTGAACTGGAGTGTTAGGCGGCTGCCAGAGTGTACTTGCTAAAAATAGAAACTGCCTAAAAAGTGACTCAATCCATTGCCCGATGATTTTGCTTGTCATATTGCCTGTGGGATCTCAAGAAACCCAGAAAAACCCAGAAAACTGGTCTGCATGCAAGCACCAGCTAAAAATAGTAAGTCCTCGAAATTTGATCTCCTCCGCTTGCATGTCACACTGTTGCGTAGCTCTTGAAAAACCCAGAAAGAATATCCGGACATGCGTCAAAGAACTCTACATGCAAACCCTAAAAATAGCCTCTGAAGGCTGAATTCTGAAAGTGATCATCTTGGTTTGCATGTTATATCGTTGCGAAGGTTTCGAGGAACCCAAAAGTAATCTCTAGACATGCAATGAAGAATCATATGTTTGACCCCTGAAAATGGCTCCTGAAGCCCGAGCTGCTAAAAATAGCAAATTGTCTGATCTGGCTCAAAATTTACGTGCAAACAGCTTGATGTTACCTGAATGTGGTGGAACTGACAGAATTCCAAAATTTCGACAAAATAGCCCCAAATTGAATACTTACTAAAAACAGCAAGTCGCCGGAATTTGATAAAAATTCAGTGGGACTTTGCAGGAGGCTTTGTGATTGCTGTACCAAGCTTGGATTTCAATTTTATAGCTTAGTTTGACTTTAAATAAGCCTGAAGGATGAAAACCCTAATTTCACAGACTTGAACAATATTTCCACCTGGGTCAAATGACAGGACATCCCTGGAAGGACCAGAGATAGAGAGAGAGACGCACTAACCAAAGCCAAAAGACCAGAATGGAGCAAAAATTAGGGGGTCCCCATCTTGGATGGGGTGATGTGTGAAAAAGGTCACAATAGGGAGCATTTTCAATTCTCTGCTAAAAGAATTGCCTAAAACAAAACTGGTTTTTCTCCTCCCTCCACACAACAAGAATTACAAAGGAGAATTTTGCAACTACTCATCACATTTCCACCAATAACTCCCAAAAGGTCTAATAATATGTGTACATATGAGAAGTGGGCATTGATTGAACTTGGTATAAATCATTTAACTTTGATTTCATTGTGTAGGAGAAATGCAGGCCAACTCCAAGATTGCAAGGGATAAATTACAAGGATTATTGATAAAATTATTTTGAAGGTATTTACTAGTGGTTAAAGAAGGTACTTCAATCCTTCACAAATAGCCCTACCAAGTTTATTGTATAGGTGAGAAGTTTCGTTAGAATCAATATGTCTTGTGACAACCTACTTGTTACTCTTTATTCATCCAGATGGACTTTCTTTAATTGTAGGGTGCTTCTTCAACTCTAACTCTAATTGCACTTTTAATGAGAAAATAATTTTTGACACTTAAAATTGACAAACCACCTATCTAGACATTTTGTTGATAGTATAATCAACCAATGCAAGAAAATCTAATCCTGACATTGCCAAGACTCCTAATAGGAGCATAACCTTGAAAATATTCAATTTTAACGTAGGAAAGGGTATGACACTTGCAATAATCAAATATGGTTTTGACATCAGATTGAATCTGTAATGCATAGAAGATTCTTTGCAATTTAGTGTTGCACTCTGTAATTGTTGTCCATGTCTCCATAGATAATGTATGGTAGCTAGGTTGTTTTTATAGTTTCCTGATGAATCGAATTGTTGGAGGTAAATTCCTTTAAGAAAGTAAAATTTCCAGTAAGAACAAAAACCTATTATGTCTCATGGAAATTAAGTTTTGAGAGAAATCTTATCTGCTTAGTCACAAAAAAATAGTTAATGGGAAAAAGAACCCTTATTGAACTATGAGAATCATCAACGAAGACATCAAATTTAACAAAGAACTATTATTTTTCGGGTCCTGTGTTTCCTATGTATAACATTCATTATGGCCCTGTTCTTCTAGAGTACAACTAGGATGGTTGAGGCCATACGACCTTTGTTCATTATGGGATTCTTCTTCCACTACAGAGTAACCAACCCAGTTAATAGCACAGATGGTTGTGGCTGACTTCTATTGTCTATGAAATCTAGTTAACCCTCTCTTGGATTCTTTATCTATTCCCTAAATGGGCTTCCATCAATAGAGAGATCTATCTTGGAAATCTTTCACTGAGGTAATGCTATTGCAGCAAGAGTGATACTGGTTGTAGTCTCTAGAGATCACACCAGAAGTATTCAATATTAGACAATAGAAGTAAGCTTTATAAGTTTTTTACTCTTGCTATGGTATGAGAGACCAAGAGAGTCTTGCAAGATTTTGGTTGTGGACTTCTTCATGAATGCCATGGATCCATTGAAAGAGCCTCCTCTCAATAGTGCCAATATTGTTCTATCCATTGTGGTTGTAGATTATCCTATGGAAAAGGTTTCTTGCAATGCTGACCTTTCAAACCATTTCTAAGACGAATGAGTATGTGAGGAAGTGCGTGAAAGTATTCTTGAGCTCCTAAGTCTTATTTCTCCAAAAAGTGGGTGTCATTCTCTTGAGAGACTTGAACCACAAACACATATGAAATCATTACAATACAAACCAAGATTCCCATTGGCCTAATCTCAATTTGAATCAATTTAAAACTTTTAAATCTTTTCAACCATATTCATATTCATTGGAGCAAGTGTCTAAGAGCCAATTAGTATTACAAAATTTTCAAGTTACAGTGAATTGAATTGATTGCTACACAGAGAAAATATAAAGAATTCAAACTATGAATCCATGCAGTAGGAGACACCAGACGATGGAGGGATCCCCTTTGCTCAGCAATAATGCTCATGATTGCCCTATAATGATTAAAGTGAGTTCGTTGGTTCTTCTAATAAATGTCTCTTAGATTTAAGAATAATTTGTTCACATTTTAAAAATACATTATATCCTTTTGGAATCAGTTGGGTAATATTAATAACCAATGCATCTGATCTCTCTTCTAGATCCATCTTCGGAGATAAGAAGATTGAAGCCATTTTTTATAAATGTCTCATAATTACGTTGAGAGCATATACATAGAAACCTTTCGGCATTTATTTTGATGCCCATTTCAAAGTTTCAAATCTACAATATATACTAAAAAGGAAAACTGTCATATACAAGAATAACTCCCTCTTCTCACCACCTCGTCTTCCATCCCAATTACCTGTAGTTGATTGTGGCAGGCAGCAGCTGCCATGCATCAGCTCCCATTAAGTAACTGATGGGAGTGGAAGAGCCTCATGATGAGACTGGAAGATTCAAGCATGGAGGAGTGAAAGAAATTATAAAGAAAAATCAATTTTGTAGGATTGCATGTTACCAAGCTTGGTGCAAACAAAAGGGTTGAAAGAGTGAAGTGTAGATTGTACAGGTATGTAGATGCTAGCAATAAATTTTCTTTTTATTTTCTTCAAAGTTGTCTAAATGAATAGCATATGATTCTAACTGCAGATTGCAGAGGTATTGCATGTAGGTGGAGTGCAAGAAAAGATTTACCATTTAACCAGAGGCAGCCAGCAGTTAGATTTCACATCACTTTTCAATCAGGTGTGTACTTTTTTCTCTACAACAATATTTTGCTCAAAATAATTGTAATATTATTGTTCCCCTTCCATTCAATTAAAAATCACAAAATCTCAATATCTGTAGGATCTTTTAAGTTACAATAAGTAGTAGAAGGTAATGACAATGTCTGTATTACCGTCAAGCTCCTTGATATTGTCCACCTCTATTCTTCTACTTCAACATAATCCTCATGTATAGATTTAGACCTATTACGTATTCTCCTACCTCTTTCTAAATTCACAAACTAGTAGGTAACTAGATCACGAGTTGTTTTCCTTGTCTTCATACCCACTCTATCACTCTCATTAATTGAACTTGCGACATCTTTGTCCAAATCTGTTGATCCATGGGAGCTCTTCGAGCATGATGGAAAAAGGCTAGAGCTAGGACCATCATTAGTAGCAATACTAGCACTGCCATTAGAAACCAAAAACATCTAATCCCAAACATTTCTTAGAAGAACAACTTTTAACATCAAAAGTTAGAGTATCAGTAAAATGTAATGGTTTCACTCGAAGTACTCTAATATATTATAAATTAATTTATTTTAAAACATATATCTAAGATATGGTATTTTACTTTTTGAACCATCCCTAAGGCATTTTGAGCATCGTTAATATATCAGATAGTGAAAGAAGTTGGATCATTGGCATTGCGATAGAAGTAGATTTCTTTTTTATTGTTTGTTGGTGTTCTTACAATTCAAGTAACAAGAAAGGAGGAATTCTTGCATTCAATAGCACACAGTTAGCAACATTTAGTGGACATGACTAATTAGATTAATCTGCAGGTCGAATTTTAAAAGTACTTGTATCTTTCTAGCTGCTTAACCCAAAACGGTTGACATATACTTCTCGGGTTCAATAAATCAGTGGCATGCTTCTGGACATAATCTACTTTGTCTCCTATCATCTTTATTTTCCTATAACAGTTTGATTAGCATCTCGATTATGATTTAATCAAATCTTTGTTGGAGTACTTTTATTTTATAACACTTCGATGTAATGGTGTGCTGACATGGAATTTTTTACTATGTTTTATTGCTAGAAATGTGATATCTTACCAAACCTTGATTCACTGGTTCTAAGAAGTTTAATGAAATGGTGCATATCCATGAAACTACAATCACTAGGGAGTGATTACATAGAAAAGATGATTAGACCCAAATGATGTTCCTATTACAAGCCTTCTCAAATGTAGTTCTAAAATCAATCATTTAAACTGGGTAGTCATGTGTGATCGTATGCAATTATTTAATACTGTAGTGTGAATCAAGAATTTTAAAAAATCATCTAAATGAGGGAGGGAAAAAATAATGGCAGAGCGACAATGGTAGACTAACGACTATTTTTTAGAAAAAGACAGTCGATCTCCTCCTCGTGGCATTGTTAGCTATAGTAGGCAGGCTCCCCGTTATCATGGCCCCACTGATAATCCACGAAGCAACATGCAAAAAAAGATAGGCAACATCCTCCACGTGGCGATGCAGGCTACAGTAGGCAAGCTCTCTGTCATCATGGCCTCACTGGTAATCCACGATGGCGACATGCACGTAGCAGATCGAATGTAATAAGGCATAAATTTTCAAGGCCAAATTGGGTGCCATTTCACGTTCATAGGGTTTTGAATAGAGAAAAGCAGATGATTTTTTGTATATGCGAAGGAGATGGATATTCATGTGTAAAAAGGAGGATTTACAAAGGAGGCACTATGAAGAAAACTCGGGCTTTTTGAGTCGTCTTTATAAAGATAGTGAGGCAGATCTCAGATCCAGTAAGTTTGCAAAAGATGCAAGGATTTAGGCTTCAGGAAGCAAATGTCAAGTCACAACAAAATGGATCTCCTATGTGTTAACGTGTTTTCTATGACAACACCAATATAGAATAAAATATCCAACGGTCACTCTATTCTCTTTTGATCAAAGTATTCCGCATGTTTAAGATTGCGTGAAAATTCATGCGTTCAACTCCAAGGTTCTTTTTGTCTTGAATAGACTCAATTGGTTGATGTGAATATGCTAAGTATTCCAAGGGGACTTACATAATTGTTCAACTCTGTGAAACAGTTAAGACATGAATAATTTGACAATGAGGCTCTAACTTCTAAACTAATTCGAAAATGCTGAATTGAAAAGGAATAGGGGTAGGAATTCTACAATTTATTTCTAAAGGGTGGAATGCAAGGATTGACTTCGACAATCTTCAAACCAGACTTTGTTTCGCCTCCCCTTCGGACAACTCTGATAAAGTTGGTGAAATCTTCAAAGGATGAATAAGATATTCAAATTATAATTCAACATGCACACCCCATCACAACAATGCAAGTGAACACACGAATCACAATCGAAGTTAGGTACTGATATTCCAGTTGACCACGCAGGGCAAACTTACCATCAGCAAGCCCGTTAGTGGTATGGATAAAGGAAGACTTGTCCAAACCAAACGCCACACTCCACAATTAACAATTACTTACATAAAATAAAGTCTACTTTGCTCTAATCTACTTGAATCGGAAAGACGAAGAAGCCTTGTCAACTACCCACAATGAAAGATAAAATCATCAATCAATGAAAATCCTTATATTATGAGAGTCTTCCACAACAACCTTTTACAAAACTTTCAAAGGGAAAGTTTTCTTTCCTTTTCAACTAAGCTAACTTCTAAATGCTATATGCCTTCTACTCTCTAATTCAATCCTCTAGCTCTAGTCTTGATCTAATTCTAATGATTTACAAATGAGGGGGGATGCCCCTTTTATAGTTGGCCCAGTTCAACGGATAGCTTAGATCTGATTGCAATAAAGGGCTCGGATTGAGCCACATATGCCCTAATTAGAGTTTTTGCCCTAATAAATGCATAGAAGATTCTCCACTCCTCTGCAGGAATCACTACAAGCAATCAATGCCCATCACCATCTTCTAGAAGATTCTCATCCAGAAACGCGTTCCCACTGTTTTGCTTGCCAATTCTGATGTGCTAGGAGGAGGCAAGCACACAACAACACTCAGTTCAAATCCTCCTTGCAAAAAGTTCTTCTTCGTTAAGTTCTCCTATTGCTTTCATTCCTGGATGCATTTCTCTCTTGTAACTTTCACATTTCTTTGGAATGGGTTTTGTCTTTGAAATGTTCAGGAACATTTATTCAAGGTGGCGCTAATGTTGTGACCTTTTCACACATCGCCCCCATTCAAATGGGGACCCCCCTATTTTTGCTCCATTTTGGTCTTTTGGCTTTGGTTTTTGGGTTGTTCTCTCTCTCTCTCTCTCCAATCTTTTGTCCTTCCGGGGATGTCCCATCATTTGACCTAGGTTGAAATGATTGTCAAGTCTGCGAAATTAGGGTTTCTATCCTTCAGGCTTGTTTGAGGTCAAATAGAGTTATCAAGGTAAAATCTGAGTGCAGCGGTACAGTCAGAAGGCTTCCAGCAGGTTCCCACTGAGTTTTCACTGAAATCGGACAACTTACTATTTTTAGTAAGTGCTCAATCTGTGGTCTTTTCAGCAAGATTTTGGAATTTTGATTGCTCCATCACTTCCGGGCGACTTCAGGGTGCCTACATATGAAATTTGAACAGATTCAGATGACTAGCTATTTTTAGCAATTCAGCCTTCGAAGGCTATTTTTAGGGTTTAAATATATGATTTTCCAATACATGATTGGAGAATGGATCTGGGTTTTTCAAGACCTTCGCAATGGTATAACATGCAAATCGAGATGGTGACTTCCAACGGTACAACCTTCAAAGGCTATTTTTAGGGTTCGCGTGCAGAGTTTTTCAGTGCATGTCCGGATATTCCTCATGGGTTTTGCGAGGGCTTCATAGTGGTGTGACATGCAAGCGGAATGGATCAATTTTCAGGGACTTACTATTTTTAGCCAGTGCCCGCATGTTGACCAATTTTTTGGGTTTTTTTGGGTTTCTTGAGATCCCACGGGCACTGTGACATACAAACTCATCCGACATCAGATTGACCACTTTCCGGACATTTGCTATAAATAGCAGTTTTACTCCAATAGCTACCCAACACTTTAGTTCAGCAAGCAGAACGACAGGCAATAGAAATCGAGCCAAGTGGAAGCAATTGAGGACACATGCAGGTCAAATTAGGGTTTCCACTAGTATGCCTAAAATTTGAGGGAATGAAATGCAGAGTTGACAAAACAAAGCACACCACCATGATCGGCATCTTCCAAGCTGCCTACTGGCAAAATTTGAGCACGATCTGAATACTTACTATTTTTAGTAAGTCACCTCATGGCTATAAATAGCACGTCTGTGCCAGAGGCAAGTGTGAACAGGGCATTTTGGTCATCAAAGACAAGTGGAGCGAATTTTAGGTCAAACAAAGCTACAAGATCAATCAATTTTAGGGTTTGCTAAAAATAGCATACCAGTGTGGGTAGAGGGTATAAACAAGGTGGCAAGGTCAGTAGAAGCACAACCACACCTGCTCCAGCTCAGAACAAGAAAAACGCATGGAAACCCTCACTTCTCCGGATTTGCTAAAAATAGAAAGCCAAGTTAGGGCTAGGGCGTTGGAAATTTATAAGTAATAATTGACATGAGCACACATAAAACACGCCCAAGGCATGAGGAAAATTGATAAAAGTTGCTAATTGTGAAATTTCCTTCACACTAGGAGAAATGTGCCCTCAAGGGTTAAGATGGAAGCAACACAGGCAAAATGCGCCCAAAAGGTGGAAGTCCACATGGTGAAATGCACCCACAAGTAATAACATGGCAAAAATATGCTAAGGCATGGGAAATTCCTCCATGCTAGGCTAAATGCGCTCAAGAGTGGAAGAGGCCATGTTAAAATGCGCCCAAGGGAGGTGAAGAGCCACTAAGGCATGGGAAATTCCTCCCCACCCCATCATATGCGCCTTCAAAGTCGTCCTACCCATAGCAAATGCGCCCAAGAGGTAAAAGGTGTGAAAGAAGTTAGCAAAATATTCTGAGTGTTGGGAAATTCCTCCTCCACCTCTCAAATGCACCATGTCTTGAGCAAGGATGTTTAAAATTTTCTAAGGAAAAAATGGAAGTAGCACCTTTAGAATGCGCCTTCAAGGTGAGGAAGTATAAAAATTCCTAAGGCATGGGCAAATTCCTCCTCATACCTCCAAATGTGCCCAAGATTAAAATACCCCCTCCACATGTTAAATGCGCCCAAGGCCACAAGGATAGTAAGAAGCATTCAAGGCGTGATATTGAAAAGGTTGCTAAGGCAAGGTAAAGGTCTAGACGTGGCAAAGTTCCTCCTCATACCATCATATGCGCCTAAGATGTAAAGACAAGGTGAGGCAAATGCTAAGGCATTGAGACTTCCTCCATCACATAAGAAATGCGCCCAAGGCACAAACAAATTCCTTCTCCACATGCTATTTGCACCCAAAAGTTCCTTGAGCATGGGTGAAATGCGCCCAACTTGGAGGAGTTGATGAAAATATTCTAAGTATTAGCAAATTCCTCCACCCTACCTCAAATGCGCCCACAAGGAGTAAGAGCATAGCAAAATAATCTCATGGCATGGAAACTTCCTTCACACCCCTTGAAATGCACCCAAGAAAGAAAAAACGCCTAAGGCATTGGGAAATAAAAGCTAAGAGGGGAAAATGTGCCCTCACATGAAAGCTCACAGGGTAAAATGCGCCCTCACATGAAAGCTCACAGGGTAAAATGCGCCCTCAGGGTGAAAAGGTGAAAGGCGCCTAAGACATTTAAAATTGGAGCTCATGCCTTGAAATGTACCCTTGAAGGAGGTATGAGGTGAAAAGTTTTCTAGTAAAGAGAAGTGAAAGTGGACCCTTCAAAATGCGCCCAAGGTAAGCAAGGGTCTAGGAAAGTTTTCTAAGATTGAAAATGGAAGTAGCATGTGGGAAATGCGCCCTCATGAAGGGAGGTTGTTAAAAAATTTCCTAAGTGTTGAAGTTCCTCCACTACATGCTCAATGCGCCCAAGCTTAAAATTCCTCCTCCACATGTTAGCTTGCTGGTTGAAATTGTTCTAAGGTGTGAAGAATGGAAGCTCCCTAGCTAAATGCGACCAAGCAAGGAACATGACTTGAAAATATTTCTAAGTCATCAAATGGAAGTAGCCTCTCTTATATGCGCCCAAGGGGTGAAGTGGCTCTAAAAAAAATCTCTAAGTAAGGCGAAGTGGAATTCCATAAGGTCAAATGCGCCCTTGAAAGTTGGGAAAATTTCTAAGTGAAAGGTAGAAGTTTCTAAGACGAGTAAATTTTCCTCCTCAAAGTATGAAATGCACCCAAGGTAATAAAAGGTTGAAGAATATTCCCTAAGGCAGAGGAAACATTATGCATAGGGGTTGAAATATGCCCTAAGTAACAAGGTGAGTTAACAAAGTTTTAATATTTTCTAAGCCATTTCCCAAGGGGAAATTAGAAAATACGCCTAGAGGAGGTGATGTTGAAATTTTCCAAGTGCAAGTACTTACAAGGTGAACTGTGCCCGTGAGCGAGAAAGAAATTCTTCAGCAAAATAGGTAGGATGCCAAGGCATGAAAAGTAAGGGTTGCAGGTGTGGAATACATCCAGAATAAAAATGGAATCAACCTTAGCAAATTTTATTATTTTTCAAAAATAATAAAAATTAAACTTACCCCTTCGTCGGGATACACATGAAAATGAAGATTTCTGAGGGGAAATTTCTTCTGGGTATTGGACATTTCCCACTGGGAGATGATTTAAAGATTTTCCACACCTTGATCGTGTTGTTTCGACAGAGATTTTGCATGGCACCTGTTGATGAATTTCCTAGGCGAAAATAAATTTTCTAAGGCAAAAATAAAAAGAAATGTTTGTACAAAGAAATGCCTCGGCTGGTGATGTCAAAGTGAGCTCCTAGATTACGATGGATGAAATTTATAAAGCAGACAAAATTGTCTAAGGAAAGGGGAGATAAAAAAACAAGGGGTCAAATACACTCACAAGGAGGAGGTAAAATTTGTCTAAGGTATGAAGACTTTCAAGATGAAATGAAGCTCAAACATCAAGCGTTCAAATGCGTCCTCAAGGTGAAATATTTTCTAAGGCACAAACTCCAGGCACAAGGTGGTGAATGCACCCTTGAAGAAGACTTGACGAAATGAACACCATGCACCTAGATGTTGAAAAGTTATGAAAGTTTGCTAGAAATGATGAACTCTATCACATTCAGAGATCAATCAATCAGAACATGGAAATTGGGTAAGTAAAGTGAATTTATATTATAATTGTTTTGATGCTCCTCTCTTTTGTTTTGCAGGATGAACACCAGAGCCAAGGCATGAGGATTTGAGATGACTTTGGAAAAGGAAAAGGCATTAAAGATTTGTCTAAAGACATTAAGAACATGGTGCAAAAGGGGCTAAATACACCCAAGGCAGTGAGGTGAAGAAATGTGAAAGTTACAAGAGAGAAATGCATCTAGGAATGAAAGCAACATGAGAACTTAATGAAGAAGAACTTTTTGCAAGGAGGATTTGAACTGAGTGTTGTTGTGTGCTTGCCTCCTCCTAGTGCAACAGAATTGGCAGGCAGAACAGTGGGAACGCGTTTCTGGATGAGAATCTTCTAGAAGATGGTGATGGGCATTGATTGCTCATAGTGGTTCCTGCAGAGGAGTGGAGAATCTTCTATGCATTTATTGCCCCACTCTTCTCTATGGCAGTTTTTAGGGAAAAAACCCTAATTAGGGCATATGTGGCTCAATCTGAGCCCTTTATTGTAATCAGATCTAAGCCGTCCATTGGACTGGGCCAACTATAAAAGGGGCATCCCCACTCATTTGTAAATCATTAGAATTAGATCAAGACTAGAGCTAGAGGATTGAATTAGAGAGTAGAAGGCATATAGCATTTAGATGTTAGCTTGGTTGAAAAGGAAAGAAAACTTTCCCTTTGAAATTTTTGTAAAAGGTTGTTGTGGAAGACTCATAATATAAGGATTTTCATTGATTGGTGATTTTATATTTCATTGTGGGTAGTTGACAAGGCTTCTTTGTCTTTCCGATTCAAGTAGATTAGAGCAAAGTAGACTTTATTTTATGCAAGTAGTTGTTAATTGTGGAGTGTGGTGTTTGGTTTGGACAAGTCTTCCTTTATCCATACCACTAGCAGGCTTGTTGATGGTAAGTCTGCCCTGCGTGGTCAACTGGAATATTAGTACCTAACTTTGATTGTGATTCGTGTGTTCACTTGCATCGTTGTGATGGGGTGTGCATGTTGAATCATAATTTGAATATCTTATTCATCCTTTGAAGATTTCACCAACTTTGTTAGAGTTGTCCGAAAGGGAGGCGAAACAAAGTCTGGTTTGAAGATTGTCGAAGTCAGTCCTTGCATTCCACCCTTTAGAAATAGATTATAGAATTCCTACCCCTATTCCTTTTCAATTCAACATTTTCAGGTTAGTTTAGAAGTTAGAGCCTCATTGTCAAATTATTCATGTCTTAACTGCTTCACAGATTTGAACAATTATGTAAGTCCCCTTGGAATACCCAGCATATTCACATCAACCAACTGAGTCTATTCGTGACAAAAGGAACCTTGGCGTTGAACGCATGAACTTTCACGCAATCTTAGCATGCAGAATACTTTGATCAAGAGAGAATAGAGTGACTGTTGGACATTTTATTTTGTGTTGGTGTTGTCATAAAAAACATGTCAACACTATGCACAACTCAATGGAGCACCAAGGGGTTCCCTTCAATCCATAGAATAATGAGAACAACAAAAATGGGTTGCATGATATAAACATGTTAGGTTTGAAAATTGCAAGGAAAAGGAGATTGAAAAACAGAAAACATCGAATCTTCAAATAGGATCAGATGTAGTCGGTCAAAAATCTTCTTATAATAATCAAAGGGTAGAAAATCAAGGAGTTAAGGGAGAGACTGTAATGCCTCTCGTGTTGTTGACATTGTTTTGATACTGCTTTCATTTTTTGTGGCATATTATGGGTCTATGACGGTGATTGCTTCACCAGTTTGGTTGATAGTTTCATTTGCATGGATGATTATGATACTCTCTTTCATGATGTTGATGATATGATGATGCATGGTGTTTGTCTTTATCTGGTTATGCTTATTATCTAGATGCAGTATTATGTTGTTATGTAAATTGACTAATGCTTGTTTCATGATATTATGATAATGTGTTACTGTTTGGAGTTGGGTGAGGGGACGGTGTAGCATTGCTTGTTCGCGAGCACCCTATTACGCTGCGACTCCCTCTCACCATATGCTTGCAATTGGATATATATGTTGTTGACGTTGGTTTGGTGCAGGATGCAGGTACCGGGCACCGATTCCGCCTGCACCGTTAGGCTTGAGCATGCCCTATAAGCCCAATGGGTATGATGTGGAAATCCAAGTTGACAAGAAGTCCCTCATCCTAGTTCATCACCCCGTCACTGTGTCTGACAATGTCGTATATTTACAACCTCATTCCCATTTTGGTATCGCTTCATTTGAGTCATTCGTTTTAATTGTTTATTTAATGATTTTTTTTTTGTCATTCAAGTTAATTGGTTAATTAACGTGTTTCAATTATTTGACATGGTCGTTGTTCATTTTAATTCAGGTATAGTTTGGGTTACTTTGCTCATATTTG
Source organism: Sequoiadendron giganteum (assembly GCA_007115665.2). NCBI lineage: Eukaryota > Viridiplantae > Streptophyta > Pinopsida > Cupressales > Cupressaceae > Sequoiadendron > Sequoiadendron giganteum. Next base: position 858,552,860 of record CM021100.1, read on the forward strand.
TAACGTTGATTTAATTAAAGTAATAAATTAAATTATTAAGAGAATTCTAGTAATTAATTATTAAATTAATTTGAAGGTTATTATGATTTGATAGTTTATACTATTATTTTATTAAGGATGAAAATGTAAATAAAGACATAAATTTGTATTTACAAATAATGTTTATTTTCAAATTTTATATAGTGGATTAATAATTCACTTATTAATAAGGTTTATTTAAAAAATATATTTGGATAAAGGAAGTATTGACAGAATTATCAAAAGGGATATTTTATTCAGAAAAAAAAAGTAATTAAAAGAATTACAGTAACAATTATGATTTATTAATTAAGACTTCTCAGAGATGACAACTTTGAGCAGGCGATTTCAAAATTGTTTTGGCGCATGTTTCCAACGGCCTCCTGCGGGTGTGGTCCATCGGCCTCTTGCGGTTGTTGCAGGCAAGGTGCTTCCTCTGCCGGTTGACTCTCTGTCGTCCGGCTCCCTGTCAGATGGTTCTGCTGGTGGCATTGGGTTGCTGCGGGATGCTTTGGGTGTGGACGGGCCTGTCCCCTCTTCTCCCTCTGGTTTGTTCTACGGGAGCTTGGATGGTGTTGACAATGCCTTCAAGGTTGTTAATGACATTGGTTTTCCTTCTGGGCTCCCATTGACTGGCTCTTTATTCTTGACGACCTCTGGGCTTGGTGCTATCAGCAGTGTTCCGACTTCTTTTGTTGCAGAGGTGTGTGGTGCGGAGGTGCGTGTTGTTCCTTCTGCAAGGGGCTCTCATCCTTCCCCTACCTCTGTGCCTGGGTTGGGTCCTGCTGGTGGTTTTGCTGCCTTTGTTCCTCCTGCTGCTGGAGTTTTTTCGGGGAAGGAAAAATCCTTTTCTGATTTTGCCAGGGTATTTGCTAGGCCTCCCCTGAGGTCCATTCCTTGTGCTCAGGACTCCCCGGTGGTGGTGTGTGGTCTTGAGATAGTTGAAAATAAAGAGTTTTATCTGAAGACAAGTGTGGTCTGCAGATTCAATGGGTTGTGGCCTTCCCTCCCGGACCTCCATGACTGGGTGGAGGCTTCTTGGAAGCCTTTGGTTGCTGGGAAAATTGAGCTTTACCCTAGCACCAGGGGCTTCTTTATTGCTACCTTTGGCTCCCCTCATGAGTGAAGTTGTGTTCTTGACTGAGGTTGGATGTGGGACATTCATTCTTTGTCCATCAGGCCTTGGACTCGTTCGTTCAACCCCCTTACGGAGCCTTTGAACACTAGGCTTGTTTGGGTTTGTTTGCCTAACCTTCCCCTCCAGTTCTGGGAGGAATCGTGCTTCGAGGCCATTGGCAATACCATTGGTCACTTCTTATTGGTGGATTCTACTACTAGGGAGTTTGGGCACACCACGGTTGCTCGAATGTTAGTCGATTTGGACATCTCCAAACCTCTCCATGGGGATGGTGTTTTGTTGGTGGAGGATAGACCTTGGAAGCAGCTCTTAGACTACGAGGGTCTCCCCTTTCGATGTAGGAGGTGTTTTTCGATGGGTCAGTTGGCTTCTGCTTGCCCTCAGGCCCACCGCAAGGGCGCTGCGACTTTGTGGAAAGATGCTCTTTTGGATCACCTCACGGTGGGTACTTCTTCTTCGGAGGTTGTTGCTCCTCTTCTAAACCCCTCTTCTTTGGTTCCTCCGCTGGACTATTCTGCTGGCACTGTTATGCCTAACTTAGCTCATTATGTCGCTGCTCCGTTGGATCATTTTGTTGACTCTGTTCTGCTTGACCTTGCACCTGTTGTTGCTGCTCTGTCAGACCCTGTCCACCCTTTGTTGGGTCCATATGTTGTTGATTCTTTCTCGGCTGCCTTGTTGCCAGCTCCCTCGCTGCTGGGTGCTCCTGTGGTGGCTGAGGTGGAGTTGATCCCCTCACCATTCTCTTCGGTTCCTGCATGTGAGCCTCCTTGGTCGGTTGTTCTTCGGAAGAAGAAATCTGTTTCTGCTTCTCGGTCTCGGGCCCATGGAGCCTGCTCTGATCCCCCTATGTCTAGGGTTGCTTAGTTTCTTGTTTTAGTTGTCTGTCAGCTGGTCTTCGTCAGCTGTCTGTTAACTGTTTTGGTTGTGCCTATAGTTCAAGTTCTGTTTGAACTATGTTTTCCTTTGGCCTTTTCGGCCCGTTGTGAAGGGTTCGACACCCTGTAAATGCTACTTAATTTTTCAAAAATAATTATGATTTATTAAATTTAATTCATGTGATTTAATGTTTACCGTGATTAATTATTAATTAGCGATAGTGGAGAGAGTTAGGTTTCTAGATTAAATAAAAGCTTAAAATTTACCAACAGGTGGATAAATGAACAAAAGAGGAATTGACTTGTGCATGTGCATGCACATTTGGAAAACTGAAAATTAATTGGGAAATTTGCCATTGTCTGGGTTGAGGTTATCAAAAATTATCGAAAACTATAGAAAATTTCCTTAAGATGGGGAATTTTGTGGGAAAGAACATTGAGAATTTTACAAAACATGATACGAAGAAATTGAACAAGAATTTTTACAGAAGTACAGGGCTCTGGTCTTAGTGGCTTATTGTCTCCATTTTCGGTTGCAAAATTCTAGGTATGGGAAAATAGAATAGTTGTTTTGATAATCTTTGATGGTTTTGATAAGCCAAAATAACGTATCTATGAAAGGTTGCCCTCGTTTTGTTTTTTTGTCCGTTTATAAAAATCAATACCCACACAACAGATTCTGCCTGGAGAAATAATCACCCTCTTGAACAAAGACAAAATTCTTTTACGGAGGAGATATCCTATAGGTAAGAATTATATATATATATATAGTTAGCTATGTTTATGGCTATGCTTCACTGGTGTTGGTATTGATTTTTATAAAATGTTAATTAGAAATAAATATGGTTCTGTGTTGGTATATTTATATGTTTGGATAGATATATATTATATAATACATATATGTATGTGTGGTTAATCATGTTATCAAATTAAAGAAGTTAGCGTAAATAAATAAATATATGTATGTTATGAGTTCAGTTTGTTGTGTGAAACAAATTTTAAAAAAAAAAAACACCGAAGTTTGTAAGTATATATATATATATAACAATTGATGCGTTAAATGCTTGAATGTGATTATAAGAAATATAAAATTTATTTTTCTAAAATTTTGATGTAGGTTTATAATCTTATATAAATATTTATGAGTTAGATTATATTTTCCTAAATGCAATATGTTGGTTGCCTGCCTTACAAACAACGAAATATTATATATTTGTGTGTATGTTTATATTTTAAGTATTTGTTAATACTTGAATGGGTAATTGTTATTAGAAGTGGGTAACTGAAGTTGATTAAACAATGAAATTGAGTAAAATGTTTTAAATAGGTAATTTTATTACAAATTCAATATGACTTTCTAGAAGGGTAAAGTTTTATTTTGATTTATGATTATTTCAGAAAAGAAATTATTAGCATTAAAATGATTAAATTAAGAATTATGAATTATGAGCAATAGCAATCGTTTGTAGGCATAATTTGACATGTATCAAGAATTGTGTTAAGTGGATGTATAATCAGTTTTATATTTTAAATTTAATTGAGCATGAAATTTCAAAGAAAATTAGCTTGTACTAAAAGTAGTTGGGTTGGGTAGTTTTATTGTGATAGATAAATAAATTGGGTAAACAAAATTGACTTGAATTTTTACCTACATAATTGTGTGTATTGTTTCAAAAATCGAAAGTTAAATTTGATCTATTGTAGATATTCAAAATGATTTGTTTAAGTTCAAATAAATGGTTTAGGTTATTTGTCATATTGGATATGGGGGTGTAAATAAGTGTTGTGATTATTAGATTTATTAGAATTAAAATTAGATTTATTTCCAAATGCATTTAAAATTAGAATTACTATCAAATGCATTTAAAATCAGATTTATTTTCAAATGCATTTAAAATTAGAATTATTTTCAAATGCATTCAAAATTAGATTTATTTTCAAATGCATTTAAAACTAGTATACATATATTAATTAATAATATATATAAAGAACGCTGAAAGTTATCAATACTTAACATTGTTTATTATAATATTAATTATAAAAAACTATTTCTACTATTTATATATATATTAATTAATAATATATATAAAAAACTATTTAAGCATACATATCTTAGTTTGTAATTTTAATCGAAAAGTATTTAAATTAAAAACTATTTATTGGGAAGCTTTTAATTGAAATCTTTTTCGAAAAATAGAAAAAATATAATATTTTATGTGCTTGTTCTTCTTAAGCAGCGCATACTTCCACTTGCATGTCATTTTCAATGAAACTTCAAAAAGTTTACGAATATTCCTTTGTTGCTTTCACTATATAATGCTTTCAGTGTAATTAGATTCATTCTCAAATGCATTTAAAATTAGAATTACTTTCAAACAAATCAGATTTATTTTCAAATGCATTTAAAATTATAATTATTTTCAAATGCATTTAAAATCAAATTTATTTGAAACGCATTTAAAATCGGATTTATTCCAAATGCATTTAAAATTAGATTTATTTTCAAATACATTTAAAATCGGAATTATTTTCAAACGCATTTAAAATCAAATTTATTTTCAAGTACAGTTAAAATTAGATTTAATTACAAGTTTATTTAAAATTAAATTTATTTACAAATTCCTTTAATACTATATTTGTGATTTGCATATAAATTGTATATGTTAGATTTTAATTAAATTTATTTAGCTTAAAGTAAACAATTGTATATACTACATTTTAATTAAATTTATTATTTTGAAGTAACAAATGTATAGGTTATATTTATATTTTAATTATTTTGAAGTAAATAAATGTATAAGCTAGGAATTTTAAATTAAGAGAAATTCGATGGTCTACATACTGGAGGTCTTCACCTTCACAGTTCTTTACTTAATTAAATAATTTCAATATAATCGTGTAAATAAAATAAAATTTGTAATTCTTGAATATTTAATAATCTAAAAATTAGTAGGAGAGATTTGATTTATTTGAGCTTTATAATTAAAAAAGTGAACATTGAAGTTAGATCATTATCAAATAAATAATCCTTTCATGTTCTTATTGAGTTAGTTTATTTGTCAAATTGAATAGGAATGTATAAACAAGTGGAGTATCGAATATGTTTTTAAGTTTCATTACATGGAATTGTGTTGGGAGATTAAAGTTTGTTTTTTGCGTTCTCCTGATTGATTGAATTCTACATTGATTTATTTTCCGCTTTGATGAGTTTATAAGCCAAGCCATGATGTGAGTTCTTTGGGAGCCCAAGTATTTGCGTACCCTTCAGTTGGTAGTATATGAAAGTTGGTGTTATAGGCTTCCTGAGGCATTGGGTAATGGGTGTATGTTGGATTTCTTTGATTTGATTTTGAAATGTTTGATTTAATTATTAGCTTGAACTCTTGTGGGTGTTACTTTATTTCATAGTTTGCCTCTTGTTATGGTTGTTTGGCGAGATGGTCCATGCCTCACATTTGTACTCAGACTGGTAATGTTTTTGGTGTTTTATGTTTGGTACACCCCTTATTGTTGTAAAGTTTTGTATTAGGGCTATTGGGGAGTGTGGCTCTTCATGGGGGCCGATGCACAAAGGGGCAGTCAAGATAACCCATGGAAGAGTTGGTTAAACAAGTTAAAACCTAATAAAATAAACTAGTAGGTTTGGGTAGGAACACATTAATTAAGATAGTAAGATACCTCGTCCACGTCATTAGTGCTTTCACAAACTAAGGGTGGGTTGAGAAGGTCGTGGTTGGCAAGATCGTTACCTCGTCCTCATGAGAGGCTAGTGGTCCCACATGTGTCACCCTATGGGGTTGGTGCCTAGTGAGAGACAGTTAGGATAACCATAAATGGGGGCTGACGCCTATTGAGAGGCAGTCCAGATAACCCATGATAGGACCGTGCGATGACACTTTCCCATAGTATCCCTTGCCTTTCCCTTTGTATGCCTCTGGAAGCAGTCACCTTATAAGTAGTCGTTGAGATTGTTGTTTTTTATGTTTTGGTTGCTCTTGTGGTTTGGTCTTGGGGACGTTCTGCTCATTTGTCTTGGTTGTGGGTCTTTCTTGTCAACTCCTAGCACAAGAGGTCGACCTTCGGGCCCATGTGGTTGGGTGGAACGTGCTATGCACGCCATTGGGTTCCCAACCAATGTTCGCGAAGTGCAGAGCTTGTGTTGTTGTAGAGGATCCAGAGCTTCACCACAGTTTAGTTATATCATGTTTGTTATGTATTTCTCTTGTAATGAATGTATTATTCCCACTATGTGTTGGGAAGCACGATTGTGCATTTGAAATCTTGAAAGCAATACAATTTCTCATTATCAATGTATATCATGTATAATCCGATTTGATCATCGTAATGTATCTATGCTTATATTATCTTGATTATGTTCTGTCGTATATGGATATTTCTCATTTATGTAATGTCATGAATGGATGGTTTTTATTGTTATCGTGGGATTCGTCCTTTATCATTTTTGTAAGAGTTTAGTTTTCGTAATACCGCCCTGTGTAACCCAGAGGACGTAGTGATATTGTAATTGTATAATTTTGATACATGTTGTGTATATTCATGTTTATTTTATGTAATATATACATGTTCATGTTCATTTTATGTATTCTACTTTCAAAAAAAAAATGTGTGCGATAATTTGTTAGTTTTAGTTATCCTTTGGGGTTCGCACGGTGGGGTGTCACAGAGACTAAAAATTATTTACATCTGTCAAAGAATAAGAAGAAGAAAGAAAATTGTAAGAAAGAGACAGTCCTGCAATGGAAGCAGAAAGATGAACAAAGTGGATTGGAAGGGAAAAATAGTGTCAAAGGAAAAAGTGGATTGGAGGGAAAAAATATTGTCAATGTTACATTCTCAGAGGGTTTTCTGCAAGATCAAGCTCAAGATCTTCGTCAACGGGCTCTAATTTGTAATTTCTAGAATTTTCTTCTGGATATAGAGTCATTGAAAGATCTATTGTTTGATGAATGGGAAGGGGTTTTAAGGGTTTTTTATATGAATACAAAAGAGGGCATTTTTGTTGTGCTTTTTCATATAAAGTCTTAGAGAATGTTGTTTACAAAGTAAAATATCGAATCTATGAAGGCTCTAGTTTATGCACGAATCCCTAGACTCTGAACTTTAAATCGAGTCAGTTTATATCCAAGTTTGTTCCAGCCTAGGTTCAGTTACAGTCTTTACCCTTGGAATATAGAGAACTTAATTTGATAGAAATTATGGAAAATCATATAGGAATATTTCTTAAACATGATATGGAGTTTTATGAAAATCCTACACAACCTGTTAGGGTTTGTATATTGTTAGACTCCATGAAAACTTTCCCTAATCAAGTTCATATAAATTCCAAGTTTGGCACATGGATTCAAGAAATTGTAGTGGAAAATCAGTAGAATACATGTAGTGTGTATCATTCTATGGAACATTTGAAAGCAATGTGCCCTAATATTGAAAGTTTAAAAAAAAAGGAAAGTCCATTGCATTTGCAAAAATGTAACTCTTTATCAATTGTGTCTAATAAGATAAAGGTAAATGAAGCATCACTTGATAAAGTATCTAGAAGTGGGAAAATGAAAGAACAAGTTCAATTAGGTCAGGAAGTATCTAAGAAAAATGCAAGATTAAATGTAGATCAAATGGAAGGAACTGGTTCTCATTCACAAAAGAATGCTCTAATCATTCAAGTTAAGAAAAATAGGAAGTTTACAAACATAGGTATATTGGTCTATATACCATCTCATTCATCATTTTTAGTAGCTCAGTTTGATATGATAATTCATCGATTGGTGTTTAACAGGGTACCAATTCAACTTACTTTTAACATGCTGGGTAAGAATCCATGCAATATTTTGGCACAGGATTTCTTGACTGATGGAACATAGATACTGGAAAAGGGAGAGGCTTTAGCCAATGGTAAGGATCGGGGTGTTAATGATTTAAGTACAAGGAAGTAGATTTTTCCTAGTGAGTTGGAAGAGCTTGCACAAAAGTTACTTTTGATGAAGGCCACACCGCTCAAAACCACACAAATCACAACAATAGATACCGACACATAAGATGCAAGACAAAAAAATAACTCACTTTCAATTATTTTTAGACAATAAAATTACAGATTCAAAACTTACATGCTACAGCCTCATGGGCTTGATTCATTACAACAAAATCAACTCTGAAAATAAAATATATTATTCAGAGCCACAATCTGCACTAATGGAGCCACCATCTACAAACCCCACTTAACCCTTTTAATTTACCCAATAACAACCCTAGAATGGTCTAGAAAGTTAAACTTTCCTTTTTGTTTTGGTGCCAAAAGTCCCACCGATTGATTTCTTGCCTAGGAAGAAATTTTTAATGAAATTTACTTTTTAGTGGGCCAACTTCGCGGGGCCATAACTTTTGGTTCGAGTGTCGGATTTGCTATTATTACATATTGTTGGAAAGAGCTTGAAGATATCTACAATGCTAAACCCACTAGAGGTCGGTTCGTCAACCTTTTGAGCTCTTTTAGGGCCTCTAATATTTTCTATTTAAATTTGAAGCTGCATTGGAAAAATTTCTCAGGATGGAAACTTTAATTTCTCCCAAACTATGTAGGGTATTGAGATGATTCTTTTGCAAATGGAAAAAAACCAGTTTTACTCCTTGGGGTAAATTTTTAGGTCCATATGAGTCCGTTTAGGCGACTTACTAAAAATAGTAAGTGACTATTTTTCACCTTTTTTGACTTCTAATTATATTACACCACTTAAGTGTCATCATGGAACTCAAAACAACTAAAGAAATTAAGGAAAAACATTTTTTTTGGGTGATACAAGATTTCCCTACACCATTGGATGCTCTTGCATCAGACACCCAGGGTAATTTGAAAAGTGACTTTGTCACTTCTCAAGAGTTAGAGGAAAACCAATATGGTTAACCTCAACCTCAGATAACCACATGATTAATCTTCAACTGGACTTCCTCTCCACTTCACCAAGTACTCTGCATATTGTTTGTTTCTTATGCTTCTACCCACTATAATGCCCAAAACTTACATGAAAGGAAAAAAAACAACTATTTTTTTTTTAAATAATGACACCTATCACTTGATTCAAGCCTTACCATATCCTACATGGTTGCTAAATTATACACAATGGGTGACATTTCTCGTGCATCTTCACCATCAGTATGTTGCCTGAGGGTGGAAAATGAGTAATTTAAATGAGCGGGTGGGTGTGGAGACCATCACACACACCCTCAAGTGACAAAGAGAAGGGTTGAAGTATGTTACCAAGGTATGGTGGATATCTATTTTAAAACAAGGGTCCTAGACTCATAGGTGTTCTAGTTTAGTGCTAAATGCAAGCTATCTCATTCATAGCACCGAACTTCCTACAAAATGATGTCATTTACACACACTAGCTAAGGAAAGAATTAAACAAGAACATACCATCCTAATTAATTAAGAACCTAAGGTTCAATTGATGAACCATTATTTTATTTGAAAGTACTATCCTCTCCAAGTTATCTTGACGATATCGATGGAATCCATATTTAACATTTCCCCTTTAAATTTAATTACAAGAGTGCATATGATAATTATAATTTAACTTGATTATTTAATTGGTTATTCAATTATTATTATTTTTAATCATTATTAATTTAATTATTTCCTTATCCTATACGTTTTTAATTAAAATATAACATTATAAATAAACATATGATAACTCATTTATATACATATTATTATTGTTTTCCTTTAAAGGAAAGGAAGAAGAGAAAGATAAATAAGGGAAACTATCCTTTTTAAAAGAGTTCCTAATATTACGTGGGCTTTATTCTTATATAAATAATGGAATCTTCTCTTTTAAGAGTAAGGGGATATATTCCCTTCCTCTTTTATTTAAGGAGTATTATAAGCTAGGAGTGCTACGAGGACTTTTAATATACTATAGTGTCCTCTCACAAGATGGAATGCGTAGAGTCATTGCCACACACATAAGCTAAGCTCACCAATAAATGAATATTCATTTGCTGCTCAAATATGCAGGGCACCATCAATTATTATTCACTTAATTTGACCCTAGTACTACTTGGATTATGAGTTCTAATAATACATGCATATGAAAATTACGCAGCTAACTATAAATGATATTGTTCTCTCTTCTATTTGTTTTTTTGTGCTTACTATGCACACTTCAAACCTCTACGTTTCATTATAAGTGAGGAACCTAGTCCGCAAGTATTCCATAATTCCATGTCCACTGTGGTCATTAAAATGATACTCCGTATTTGCTCAGATATTAATGCTTAGGTGCCCACAGGTTTAAGTAATGCTAAGTAAATTAATACTACCGTGAATGGAGCTGGATTTCAGACTAGTTGCCCACCACGTGAGCCCTATCCGATTCACCCAATTCAAACATTGGGAAGTTTAACTCTTTCAGCCAGGTTCAAACTTTGACGTAATAAACTAGAGATTACTGACCAAACGTTGCAACAGAACAACGGGGGTTTTGCAGTCTAAATTTACTGACAAAGAGTCACTTACAACCAATTTTTGAGGAAAGTGGCTCCTTGTATGGATGTTTGAGAAACTTGTTTTGCTTGCATTATAGTTATCCACATCAGGATGTTCTTTTATCTTTAAAATAATACAAGGCTCGCATGATAAGAAGAAACGTATCATTTTTCATCCAAATTTGTTTACATACATTAATAGAATCTGAACTAATTTCTTTTAAATGTAGCCGAGTACATTGGGAGTTGAATTACGCCTGAGCAGATGGGACTTCTTGCAACCATGGCCAATGATGAATGGAAGTCATTAATGTATTGCAATACACCCTTGTTGTATGCAGGAGCATGTGCAACCGCGCCCCAATCAATCAATATATTTACTCTATCATTGCCAATTGACCTATTTTGTTTTTTATGGGTTGCTAGTACCTTCCTAAACCATTATTTATGATATATCACCGTCAGCATCATTGTTTGATCTAGTTGACTGAACCTATACTGATGTGCACCAGACAGAAAGACCTATCACTATCTACGATATTTAAATCCTTGATAATAATCAAATTCCTCCATGCTTATAATACAGTTTGATGAGTCACCTGCAAGCATGGGTGTGATGAGGGTCTTAGACAACGACACAAGCTAGGATATATCAGACATCTGAAGGAGGAGGAACCCAAAGCTGACCCTATGATTCACTTGAAAACAAGGTCTCCTTAAGAAGAAAAAGAACCAACAACTGGTCTATGGCGACAGGTGAAGGAACGTGAGCCAGTGTTAAGATTAATTAGGGCAAGTCAAATTCATTTTAGGAACTAAGTTTCTTCCTGTAAGTTTGGTTTCCTGGCTCTTTTGTTGTGCATCGTTAGGCCTTATTACAGGAACCATTTTATGGTCTCTCTCTTCTTTTGTAGGAATGGTGGCGGTGATAAGGGTGGGGATGCACTTCCTCGCACTTTTTCCCATCTACAGAAGTTTCACAAACCTTCAAGGATGTGCAGATCAAACTGGTCGCTCAAGTCGATGGTGTGAATTCATCCAAACACAATGGCTACATGATTGAGCTGAAAATAATGATAGTTCGTTTGGATTTCCTGAGGTCATGGATTTCTACGTGTTCTGAGAAGCTACAGAGTAGAACATAGAGGGAACAACATCGCCAATTCACCTAGGTAGGCTGCGAGTGACCTGAGGCATGATGTCCCTACCTAATTCATTTTTTTGTTTGCATAAGGTAAAATGCCCCCCCTTCACAGCAATATATGTGTTGCCTAACTTGTACAGTTTATTTAAATAAATCAGATCATGAGCGTGTCTACGATGAGAGAAGGAATTAACTGATTTTCTACTTCTATGTCTAAGATTCATAGTACAATATTCATATAGTATCAAAAATGCATACCTTGTCCTAATATGTATTTTATTTATTTTTATGCATATCCTTTAATGTCACAAGGTTCTATCAGGTTAGATTGCTCCTATTTCTTCGATACTAGAGGGGTTCAGAATGTGTGAATTTATTTATTTATTTTTTTAACAAATATATCTATGGCTCTGTTTGTCAAGAAAATCCATTTAATTGTTCAACCAAGTTTTCATTATTATATATATATAAGGAATACTGAGATTTCAAAATAAAACCAACAGATAGATACCACACAAGATAATGCATCCTACAACTTATTATGCAGGAAATATTCGTATGTCCATTTAATTTTTCCTTTGAAAGAAATCAACATGTATTGATAATACCATCACATTTTTATTGCAGGAACGAACGACATATGGGTGAAGTCTCACTACAGGAGCATATACATTTCGATCAGACACTTAGACTTATAGAATGAAATAATATATTTCCAGTGTACTCACTACAAGAAATCTATTTAAAACGATTGTGTATTATTTTGTGTAAGGATTTATTTTATATTCCCTTTCGAACTTTAAACTAAAATGAAGAACTCAATAACAGTATTTCAGTTCCTTTTCAAAATAAAATACATAATTTCCTTTTCTTGCCCTCTATTTGATTTATATAAGTTTGAAACATAGCTTTCTTACATTGCAAATGAAATAAAGATAATCTTTTAACTATTACATTCAATGTACTTTACTACAGTATTATATGCACAACTAAAATAGAATGCTAAAGTACTTATTTTCCCTACTACATATAATTACAAATTCTTGTTTTCTTATTTATAATGGCACAATTATAAAAATTCTCATTGCTTATTTATACAACCAACATTCTATAGGATAGGTACCACTTGAAATGGCATCAATAAAATTCACCCTCCAAGCAACACATGTACTCCCAAATCTGCAACTCTTCAAGCCTACAAAACCTACACAAGGCACCAAAACTTCTATAGGCCAATGGGGTGCTCACCACCCAACCTTTGGTTGGAAAACCAACCACCCCTGAGCTAGGAGGTAACCGAGGGAATCGGGTACAAACAAAACCAAGCAAAACAACATTTACACACAAGATTATTTTCACACCCACCCAAGGGATTTTCACATAACTTTAGGATTCCATCAAGAATCCAAAGTGGGGAATGGAGGGTGGACTACACACTCCATATGGGGACTCATAATAATAGCAACAAGAACAAGTCAATATCATACTCCCATCATTTCACATGCAACCCTTCTTTGATATCTTCTCTTTCTCCAAAACCCATACCACCAAAACCATTTCTACCATTTCACAATTACATATGGGTACTCATACCCTTTTTGAGCCTCTACTCTTAAGGAGGGATTGAACTTCCCCATGGAGGTTCCTACTCCATACCATCCCCAATGAGGGATGCTCTACCCAAATTTTGGGTGAGCCTATCCCTATACAACCCTTTTCCCATCACATAATCCACATTCAACAACACAAGAAAACAAGCACCAAAAGCATTTTGAAATAAACATACAAGCAAAACGCAAGAGATAAAATACCAAGCACATTTTTACATACACATGTAATCTTTCAAATAAAAACATAAAGAACAAAAGGAGTGGTGAATCTACCTCAAAACCAAGGTAGGGAAGGATGAGTTGAGGATCCACACAACTCCACTTCTTCCAAGCTTTTTCTTCAATCTCTTCAACCCCCACAATTCAACCAAAATCAAAAGTTCAAAAAGAATCCCATAACCCTTGTTTTGAGTTTGTTTTATAGGAACTCAAGTTTGAATTTCTTTGAATAAGGAGCTAACACTTGTCAACCTCCCATTCACTCTCCCAAGCACACTCACTCATGTGTTCTCACACATGTGTGAGAACTTGGGAGCCTTTCAAGGCAACACAAAGAAGTGGGGATGGAGAAAGACTAGTCCTCATCCCACTTCCCAAAACCTTATTTTCGTCAAACTTTTTTAAAGCCTCAAAAAGAGTGCCCAATCTTGAGATTGACCCAAGATTTTGAGCTAAAAAGGTACCTAACCCATAGGTACATGCCCTAGGGACCTTAAAGCCATAAAAACACTTAAAAAATATCACTTTTCAATCCCCAAAAAGTACCTAAAAGTTCAAATCCGAGTTTGTCCACTTGGATGAACAACTCACCTCCTAAAGAGACTGATATGGCAATAAAAATCAATTTACAAACATTACGAATAAAATACATCACAGAACAAAACTATAGTCCCTCCAAATGGACTGTATTTTGGTTTCACTGGTTAAATTACTTAGGGTTCCCAAGGGTCACCTCCAATTTCCATTTACCATGGAGAGTGTACTTGCACACTCGATGCAAACCTTAATCCATCCAAGTAAATCATATTCATATAAAAATCAAACCATTGCATTCAAACAAGTTTCATAATTTGCATAGCATAAAGATCCAATAACATAATTGAAAAATCATTAGCCACCTATCTTATCCCATTTTCATTAGCCATAATTTTCATACTCATCCAGTTGCAACATGATTGGTTCACATCACTTCTCTCATTCATTCATCATTAAGTTTCTAGATTCAAATTAAACGACTCAATAACCAACATAAAATTAGATCAATCATCATAATCAGATTACTAGCATGTAGCATAATCAAACCAAATCATCATATGAACTTAAAAAAATTTAAATATCGTGTCATCAATGGTATCAATAGGCATAGACAATAACCAAACTCAAAATAATCTAAGTACTAGATGTAGCATAGGGGTGGGCCTCACACCCACACAACTATCCAAATTTTCTTCTATCTCCTCCTTTTCTGAAGTAGGTGATGGGGTATTCAATTGTGCTTCTATTATTTCTTCATCAATTCCTCCTTCATGATATTCTATTAAATCTGAAATGTTAAACACAAGTGAAATATGAATTCCATTAGGCAACTCTACCTCATATGCATTTCCTAAATCATGCTTCTTCAGGATCTTGCATGGTCCAAACTTCTTCATCTTTAACTTGTTGTATGTACCAACTAGAAACATTTCCTTTCACAAATGAACCATGACTTCATCTCCTACCTGAAACTCCTAAACCTCTTTTTCTGATCTACCTTATCCTTATATTGTGAGTTCATTTTATTGATATGTTTCTTCACCGCTTCATTCAAATTATTCAGGCGCTCAACAAAATCTTTAGCCTCAACACTGCTCTTCTACCCCTTATCAATCTTTCTCAATTCAAAAGTAGTTCTTGGACTACTCCCATACATAATCTGGAATGGTGATTTACCAGTGCTCCTATTGACATAATTGTTGTAAGAAATTTTTTCCTATGGTATAATCAAATCCCATTCCTTGGGCTTATCTCCTACTAAGCATCTTAGCAGGTTACCCAAACTCCTATTCACCACCTCCATTTTTCCATCAATCTGTAGATGATGTGTAGAACTAGACTTTAAATCTATCTTCAACTTCTTCCACAATGTCCTCCAAAAATAACCAACAAATTTGGTGTCTATGTCTGAAACTATACTCTTTGGTATACCATGGAGTCTCACCACCTCTCTAAAAAACAATTGTGCAACATGAACAACATCGCTGGTCTTATGCCACAGAATGAAATGTGCCATCTTTGAAAATCTATCCACCACCACAAATATGGAATCATGCCCTCTTTGTGTCCTTGGCAAGCTAAGAACAAAATCCATGCTAATTTCCTCCCATGGCCTCTTAGGTACAGGTAATGGTTAATACAATCCAATATTTTGACTTGCTCCTTTTGCCATCTAACATACTCTACAACTTTGTAGAAACTTCTTCACATCTTGTGGTAACTGTGGCCAATAATAATTCTCACTGGCAAGAGCAATGGTCTTATCTCGACCAAAATGTCCAACCAATCCTTCACTATGCTTCTCCTTGATTAGGTTCTCTCTAATAGAACTCCTTGGAATGCACAATTGGCTTCCTCTAAACAACATCCACTATTGGATTAAGAAATCCAACCATCTTGTCCTATCCAATGTAACAGGTTCCAAACAAGCCTTCCAAGCTTCTGCAAAGTCTAGATCTTCGGGATACAAACTTTTGAGTTCATTGAACCCACCAAGCTCTATGTTCATCTCTATCAATAAATTTTTCATTCTACTTAAAGCATCTGCAACTCTATTTGACCTTCCACTCCTGTGCTTCAAAACAAAATTATAGCTTTGCAAAAACTCAACTCATTTTAAGTGCCTTTAGTTTAACTTTCCTTGACTATTGAGATACTACAAAGCCTGGTGATCAATATATATAACAAATTCTTTTGGAAACAAATAGTGATAAAACTTTTGATCATATAAAAAATATTTCTTCTTAGCATCATTCAACTTCTCACTAAAATAGGCAACATGCTTACCTTCTTGACGTAAAACAACTCTTATGGCAGTGCCACTAGTATCACAATCTACCTGAAAGACATTATTGAAATCTAGAAGTGCCAAAACGGGTTGCTCTATGACTTTATTCTTCAACATATCAAAACTTTTTGCTGCTCCTATAGTCCAATTAAACTCTTTTCTATCCCTCCTCATTGCTTCAATTAGAGGTGCACAAATACTATTGAAATTCTTTATAAACTTTCTGTAAAAATTGGTTAGACCATGAAATGATTTTACCTCAGTAACACTCCTCAAGGTAGGTCATTCAATGATAGATCTCCACTTCTTTGGATCCATTTTAAGACCCTCTGTTGAGACAAAAAATCCCAGATACACCAACTCTCTCTTCACAAAACTACATTTTTTCAAATTAATCAATAGTTTCTCCTCCCTTAGCTTCTCAAAAAGAAATTGGATATGCATCAAGTTCTCCTCCAATGTCTTACTGAAAATCAGAATATCATCCAAATAAACAATAACAAATTTTCCTAAAAATTCTTTTAATACCTCATTCATAAGCCGCATAAATATGCTCAGTATATTGGTTAGCCCAAAAGGCATGACTAACCACTCGTACAAGCCCTCCTTGGTTTTGAAGGTTGTCTTCCATTCATCTCCTTCTCTAATCTGGATCTGGTGATATTCACTCTTTAGATCTATCTTCATGAAGTACTTAGCTCCACTCAAACAATACATAATGTCATCCATCCTTGGCAAGGGGAATTTGTACTTGATGGTGATCTTATTGATGGCTCTAGAATCTATAGACATTTTTCATTTCCCATCCTTCTTTGGTGCTAGTACTGCAGGTAGTGCACATGGACTCAAACTCTCACTGATCAATCCCTTCTACAAAAACTCTTGCACTTGTTTGTTCAGCTCGTCACTCTCTGTTGGAGTCATATGATGAGCTACATTATTCAAAAAATAGGCTCCAAGAATCAAGTTCATCTGATGACTAATCTTTCTTATTGGAGACAAACCTTCAGGTACATTATTAGAAATAGTAGCTTGAATCTGATTTGACAATTCTAAAACCTCTACACGTACCTCAGTAGTATATTATTTATCAACTCTAGGGATCAATGTAAAAGACATATGCTCGCGCCTCATACCTTCTAGGAACTTTCTTCCATCAACCAAAAAAATTCTTGCATTACTACATACCTTTTCTTCCGCTTCTTTCAACAGCTTCAACTTATGACGAACCCCACCCTTTGTCAAGGAATAGGTGTTGGTATGTCCATCATGTATTGCTCATCAATCAAACTGCCATGGTCTACCTAACAACATATGACAAACATCCATAGGCATAATCTCACACAATACCTCATCATGGTAATTTCCAATCTTGAACTTTACCAAACATTGTTCATTTACCAAGGTTTTATGGTCATTCTATAACCAAGCAATCTGGTATGGGTTTGGATGTCTTCTCTCCAACCACAACTTACTAACCATTTCTTTTGAAACAAGGTTATCAGTACTACCTCCATCAATAATAACATTGCAAAATTTACCTTCACACTTACATCTAGTAAGAAATAAATTGTTCCTTTGAGCTGGTTCCTTCTCATTCAACAAGGTTCTTCTAGTAACAAAAACCTCTCCCCTTTTTGCATCCTTAGAATCTGAAGACTTAGCATCTTCATCTACATGTGCAACTCGTGCATTACCCTTAGGTCTTCTATTTGTCCTTCCTTGATGTTGAGGACACTTATAGAATATATATCCTTCTCCACACTTGAAGTAGTTTCCACGAAAGCCTCCTCTTCCTGGTCCTCATACAAATCTTCCTCTTCCTCTTTGGTCTCCATTATTCTAATCACGAGGACGGTAGGTGTTATCTCCCTTTTGGTTTTGGTTGCTACTAGATCCTTCACCCTTCTTTTGATCTTCATTTCAACCTCCATATGACCATCCACTAGTCTTTCCACCATGACCCCCACCTCTTTGCTTTCTTTCAAATATTCTATTCAACTTTTCTTCTACCTTCAAAGAAAACTAATATGCATCTTCAAAAGTAGACATTCTTACCAGACCCAACTCTTCTTGAATACTCGGCTTCAACCCATTTATGTAACGGGAAACTTTCTCCTTATTGGCCTAAGAATGGCTCATTCTAATCAAAACATGGTATAATTCTTCTGTATACTCCTTGACGGACTTTCCCACTTGTTTCAACTTTTGCATCTTCTTCAACAAATCTAGCCCACAGTCCACAAGAATGAACTGTCTTTTTAATTTGTCTACCGTCTAGTTATTTTCTCTTTTCCTCTTCGATTTCTTTCTAGTTGTACCTCTTTCCACCAAATATTCGCATGACCCTTTAGCTTGGTCTTTGAAAATTTGACCCTCTTAGGATCTTCCACCTCTTCATACTCAAAGTATTCCTCCATATCATTGATCCAATCAATCAACTCTTATGGGTTAAGATTTTTGGAAAATATAGAAACATTAATCTTTGGCCTTTTTTCAATCTTAGAGATGGCCTTAAATAATATGACTTTCTTTGGATCTTTTTCTTCTTGTTCTTCTTCGATCTATTCTTCATTTTTAGCTTCATCTTCACTTTCATCTCCTCTTCTTGGCTCAAACCCTTGATGTAGCTCCTCTTTGGTGCAGGTGCACCTTGTTCACTGAATGCTTTCAAAAGACAAAATTATAAAATTTGAGTTTTCAAGTCTAAAGAAATGAAACAAGGTCGTGTGAAGGTCATAACTAATGTAATAAAGTCCTTTATAGGTCTCTAGGTGGTCAAAGTGATGGAAAAACAAAAATTGCAAAAATTGCAAAAGTTGCCAAACTAGTAAAATGCAAAAAAGGAAAGAATATGAAAGGTAATAGGTAGTTTCAATCAGTTTATTTTGATTGGGGAAGATTAAAAACCTTTAAAAAGGCATTGTACATCGTTGTGAAGTAGAGGGGGAAGTTGGAATATGAAGAAAATCATTTAGAAACCCCATTGTATGCTTAAACTTTGCATTTTCTATATTTCAGACTGGTAAAACGTGTTTGTAGGTTTCTATACGGCCATGTACGACCTTTTTTTGGAGGGGAAGTCATTGGGATTGATGCACCTATGAGTCTACTTCATTTTTCTTTTTGTTTCATTCAATTTCATTAAGTTTTGCTCTAGATATTTCAAATTTACTCCAAGTGGTTAGATTTAGATTTGAAGGTGGCAACAGGCAATCAAAATTCAATAACTCTTAATTTCTCCAATGAAATCTCATAAAAATTGGTGTGAAGGTCTGTGAGGACATAATATTCAATTTTCTCCAAGTTTCAGGGTAAAAAAGAAAGTTCTTATGCCTTTTTGAGAAAGCCCTAGGCTGCCCTAGTTGTTAAAATTGCATGTTTTGGGTGAATTTGAGTGGTTCAAGGGTGAAAAAGTGTGAAATCTTTTGGGGCAGAGATTTTTGATGATTTTTTGAGCATGTGCAGACCTTATGGAGCATGTTTTATGTATTTTCAAGGTGAGTTAAGGTGTGGAGGTAAGATTTTCAATAAACCCTAATTGATTTAGCAAAGTAAAGTCAAAATCAAGGATTTGAGTTTTGTGACCTTTGGAAGGGTTAAAACAATCAAAAGTTTGTTGATTTAGATGTCTTAGAACCTGATAGAAGACTTTTTTTAGTTATTTGTGGTTGTAGAGTTGACTGGTGAGTACTTTGTATGTAAATTAGGCCTATTTGAGGCTCATTTGTTGCGGTACAGTCATTTTTTCTGATATTCTTTCCAAAACAACTATGCTTTCTCTTGAAGTATGTTTAATAAGGCTAAAATGGGTTCCTAAAAATGTATTTATTCTATGGAGATTCAATGTGGTTTGCAAGATACACCTGATTTAGTGTTTTGAGCACTTACAAGCAAGTTTTGGTCTTTGAGTGCAAGAATTTGTGAATATGATACAACAGAGTTATGAGGTAGTGTATTTGGTGTGTTTTTGTCAAAATGATGATATTGAAGGTGTTTTATGGTTTTATGAAATCTTAGAGACAAGATTTGGTGTTTTGGTGTCTTTTAGCCATGAAGAAGCAAGTGAAAATGAAGGAAATTATGTTGATAGTTTAGTTGATCTTCTTAAAGTTTGTGTTTGGGTTAGAAGTACCCTTGAAGGATTTTTATTTTTGGTAGATGCTCTGCATCACTCTTGCAGTGCTTGATCTTGTCTTTGCAGGGCTCTAAAACACTCTTTTGGTACAATAACATTTCTTCCACCACCACGGTTTCTTCGCGAAGGCATTCTGATCACTTTTTGTAGAAACCCACAACTATAAGTCCTAGTGTAAACTACCTCACGTTCGATGATTTGATTACACACTCAGGAAAACCTTCTTTGATACCACTTGATGAGGGCCACACCGCCCGAAACCACATAAATCACAACAACATATACCAACACTAAATATGCGAGACATAAAAATAACTCACTTTCAATTATTTTTAGAAAATGAAATTATAGATTCAAAACTTACATGCTACAGCCTCATGGGCTTGATTCATTACAACAAAATCAACTCTGAATACAAAATATATTATTTGAAGCCACAATTTGCACTAATGGAGCCACAGTCTACAAACCCCACTTAACCCTTTTAATTTACCCAATAACCACCCTAGAATGTTCTAGAAAGTCCAACTTTCCCTTTTGTTTTGGCGCCAAAAGTCCCATCGATTGATTTATTGCCTAGGAAGAAATTTTTAATGAAATTCACTTTTTAGTGGGCCAACTTCGTGGGGCCATAACTTTTGATCCGGGTGTCGGATTTGCTATTATAACATATCGTTGGAAACATCTCAAAGAGATCTACAATGTTGAAACCCGTCGGAGGTCGGTTCGTCAACTTTTTGAGTTGTTTCGAGGCCTCTAAGATTTTCTATTTGAATTTGAAGCTACATTGGAGAAATTTCTCGAGACAAAAACTTTAATTTCTCCCAAACTGTGTAGTGTATTGAGATGATTCTTTCACGAACGAAAATGTTTTTTAGTTCTACTCCTTGGGGTAAACTTTTAGGTCCATACAAAGCCCGTTTAGGCCGACTCACTAAAATTGGTGTGACTATTTTTCACCTTTTTGACTTTTGACTATCTTACACCCCTTAAGTGTCATCATGGAACTCAAAACAACTAAAGAAATTAAGGAAAAACATTTTTTTTTTGTGATGCAAGATTACCCTACACCGCTAGATGCTTTTGCATCAACTTTATTCCATAGCTCAGATCTATTTGATGAGGTTGCAGGAGAGGTATTGAATGAAGAAGGGGATGTAGAGGGATGAATAGTACCTTTATAGGAAGATTACCCTCAAGATGTCTGTAAGGAAGAAAAAATGGAGATGGATGCAGATATGGTGCCTGAGTTTGACTATTCTCAAACCTTATCCATAACACAAACACTGGTTTCTCAGATGCCAATCAAGAAGTCTCTAGGAAAAAAGGGGTCGAAAATCTAAGGCAGATAAGTTAAAGGAGGAATTGAGGCAGGGGTGCAAACTACTTTGGATGGAAAATTTTCAGTTAATAACAGATCGAGGAGAGCATGTTACTCTCCTCGAGAAAAATGAGGGTCATATAGTGGAATTTCAGGGGGCTTAATGCCTTTGATAAGAGGGCCCATATCAAGCGTCAGGTTGACACTTGTGGGGGAAATATTATATTGCTACAGGAGATAAAGTTGTCAAAGGAGACATATGAGGCATAGGTAATGAAATGGGGTAAATGGAGAACAGTTCATGTGCCATATCACGGGGCTTCTAGAGTATTAGTTACATTATGGAATTCGAAAATTGTATTAGTGGAAATAATGAATTAGGATAGTAACTGACAACTAATGAGAGTAGACTGTTTTGATCTTCAGTTTAAGCTCATCAATGTCTATGGCCCAACAACTACTCAAGAAAAAAAATACTATGGGATAAGTTAACAAATGTTATTCAAGGACTAGGAAGTGAAAATGGCAGTGGCAGGAGATTTTAATGTAATAGTATCCCTTAATGAGAAGCAAGGAGGTATTTTCCCGTTGCAGAAGACAATGGTTGATTTTGGTAGTTTTATTGCAGACAATGCATTAAGGGATGTTTTGCTAGAGAAGGGGAGATTCACATGGAAAAATTAGAGGAGAGACTTTTTGCAAATAGTTGTGCGTAAATAGATAGGTTCTTAATTTCTCAAAATTGGGCCCTAATTTCATATAACTTGACCTCAAAAATTTTTCCATTTGTAATTTTGGATCATTATGCAATATCATTAATTATAATAGGTGCAAATGTCACACTAGTGCATAGGCCTTCCTTCAAATTTGAGATGTGGTTCAGGAATCCACTCTTTTTGCCTTTGCTCAAACAATGGTGGGTGAGTGAACTATTCTGGAGAGGGACAAAAATGTTTCAATTCTTTGAAAAATTGTAATATGTTAAGGGATAGATTAAGATATGGAATGCACAAGTTTTCAAAAACATTTTTGAGCAAAAAGAAGAGGTAGCAAAGCAACTGGAAGATGTTCATGAGCATATAATTCAAAATGGCATGGATTCTCTTACATATGAAAAGCAAAAAAGTCTACAAATGATCTAGGAGGAATTGGGAAAGAGAGAAGAAATTTATTGGCATCAAACATCAAGGGAATTATGGCTGAAAGAAGGGGATGGTAATGCAAAATATTTCCATGCATCGGTCCAACAAAAAAGAGCTACAAAAATTGTCTTTTTGAAATAGAAGATGCAATAACAGGAAAGCAATTAACAAATGCAATGGAGATTCAGGAGGAAGGAGTAATTTTTTTAAGAATCTTCTTGCTCCACAAAAGACTGCAATAGCACAGGGAAGGCAGGATGAGCAAGTGTTGTTAACTACAATACCAAGCATCATTTCACATAAAGATAATGAGGAATTAATGAAACCCTTTACAATAGAAGAACTAAGGAAGGTTGTCTTCTTGCTTTCTTCGGATAAGGATCCAGGACCAGATGGCTTCACAACCCTTTTTTTTCAAAAGTGCTGGGATGTAGTGGGTTTTGATTTGCTCTTAGCTTTGGAAGAATGATGGAAATCTAGTACAATGTTGAAACATTTTAATGTTACAAACATTACTTGAGATAGTAAACTTTCTTTGGATAGTTATAAACTATTAGTAATATCTCTCTAAAAATGCTTCTAGGACAGATCTAGGAGCAAGAAGGTGATGAGAGATTGCTTAGTGATGAAAAGCTTGAGGCATCTTGAGAGGAAGTCATGCCGACCAAAGAATTAATCAAACATGAAGTCACAACTTGCAGTCATGGGACTGAGTTGGTGGCTAAAGGGATTTCACTTCCATAAGTCTTCTTTGCAATTTTTGAAGCAGGGATCAAGAGGGAGTTCTATGTTTTAGTAAGGATTGCAGTATTGATGCTAAATCCTTGCAGTACCTCTTCAGTAGTTGAGATCAGAATTCCTCATGTCAATCAACCTGGATTTAACATTGGTAGCTCTGCAAACCTATTTATAATAGAGATACTTGGGATGAGGTTGAAAAGGACAACCCTGAATCTCTACAGAGGTTGAGGTCTGCAATGATATCCTGATGTAGTAGGAATCAATCTTCTGTAGCACTGAGTACAACAAAAGACGAATATATTGCAGCCTCTATGGGAGCAAGAGAAGCAGTATGGCTCCGAAAATTGCTTGTGGGATTATTTGATCAAAGCATATAGAGATTCCTTACCACTATGTGAGAGACATGGTAGAAAGGAATGTGATACAGTTGGAGTATATTAGTACAAATGATCAAACATTAGACATTCACCAAAACTCTCTCCAGAGTCAAAATTGAACCCTTCAGGAAGAAACTTGGTATGGTTGAAATGTAAGTTATTTTTGAGATTGAGATTCAAATTGTTTATTTTGTACTCATATGTTTTAAAGATGTTTAATGTGTAAACTCTTTTGTCATGTGAGTGACTCCATTACTGTATGGGCTCACCCCCTTTATGTACATTATTGAAAGGTGACGATATTTCAATAATGAACACTTTGACATTGTAAGGTGACGACTTTACAATGATTACTTTCAATATCATGATGGATATCATGTGACTTGATATCCGTGGACATGTCATGATAGTTTTTTTTGGACATTTTGATAGATATCATGAGACTTGATATCAATTTGAAGATCATTATGATCCTTATTCATGGTGGATATGTATATATATCCGTGGATATGCCATGTTGTATTACCAAAAACAAAGGAACCAAAAACATTTTCAGAGTTTAGACCTATTTCTCTATGTAATATAGTACATAAGATTTTTACAAAGATGATATATTTGTAACAGTGCAACATTTAATCCAAAAAATCATCTTGCAAGAACAAGGAGGTTTTGTTCTAGGTAGAGAAAAAGCAGAAGGGGTATTGGTTGCACATGAGGTGCTTCATTCTATCAAGACCAATCATCTGTCATCATTTATTGTAAAAATTGATGATATGAAAGCATCTATGACAGGGTTGATTGGAACTTCCTATTAAAAGTCTTGGTTAATTTTGGGTTTTCTAGCAAGCGGTGCAAATGGATACTATCATGTTTATCAAGTGCGCACTCCTCAATCATAATCAATGGCTCTCCATCGGGTTTCTTTAGAGGGACATAAGGGGTAAGGCAAGGTGATCCTCTTTCCCCATTTCTTTTTATAATCATGACAGGGGCACTGAGCAGGGAAATAAAGGAGAAGCACAATCAGGGCTTGTGGCAAGGTATACATATTCCTCAAACTGATATTTCAGTCACACACAAACTTTTTGTAGATGATACCTTGCTATATGGGAAAACAAATATTGCTGAAGCCAAGAAAATAAAAGGGGTTTTTGGATATGTATTTTGTGTTGTCAGGGTAGAAGATAAACATGCACAAATCAAAGATTTATGTTTTCAATTCTAAGGCAACTATCAAAAGGGAGATTTTTCAGATATTAGGTTTTCAAGAGGCGGATTTACCATGCATGTATTTGGGAATCCCATTTTTATGGGATCAAATAAGACATCATATTGGGATAAAGTTATAGATAGAATCAAGTTGAAAATTTGTGCTTGGAAAGCTCATTGGTTGTCTTTATCAGGCTACATTTACTAATAAAAATAGTATTAGCAGCGATTCCTAATTACTTCATAGTAGTTCTTAAGGCTCCTAAATCAGTAGTTGATCAGATTGAGAAGATTATTAGAAAATTCCTATGGAATGGGAATATGAATGATGCTAAATAATTTCCTTTAATCTCTTTGGATAGTATGTCCTTGGATAAACTTAAAGCGGGGTGGGTCTACATGATATTACCAAGCACAACATGGCCTTTGGGCGAAAGCTGATTTGGAAAATGTATACCAAGTCTGATTCAAAATGGTGTGCAATAATGTGGGAAAAGTATTTAGGCAGTCAAAATATGGCAAGAATTAAGAATATTTACAATTTCTAACCCTCCTAAAGGGTCTACCATGTGGAAATTTATGATGTAATGTAGAAAAGTGGTCACTTCATATATCTCTACATCAAGAATTGAATATTAATCTAACATTTGGTATTACAATGATATCATAAATAATTAAAATGATTTTAAAATTCTTGATTCACACTACAATATTAAATAATAGCACATCGTTACACATGAACTACCCAGTTTAACGAATTAATTTTAGAACTACATGTGAGAAAGCTTGTAATAGGAACATCATCCTGTACTATATCAATGTATGGGTCTAATCATATTTTATATGTAATCACTCCCTAGTGATTGTAGTTTCATGGATATGCATCATTTCATTAAAATTCTTAGAACTAGTGAATCAAGGTTTGGTAAGATATCACATTTCTAGCAATATATGGAAGAAAACATAGCAAAACAATTCATGTTAGCACACCATTACACTGAAGTGCTAGAAAACTAAAGTACTCCAACAAAGATTTGATTAAATCATAATCAAGATGTTAATCAAACTATCATAGAAAAATGAAGCTGACATGAGACAAAGCAAATTATGTCTAGAAGCATGCCCTTGATTTATTGAACCCAAAAGGTACATGTCAACTATTTTGGGTTAAGCAACTAGAAAGTTACAAGTACTTTTAGAATTTGGCTCATGGATTTTATTTTTTGTAGGTAAAGGTGGTTGAACCACAAATTTTATTGATATAAAAACGTGTTACATAAGGATGAGGAGTTGCCAAAAGAGATCAAAAGTGCAGCTCTGAATATTACAAAATCAAGCCAATTAGGCCAAGGCAAGAGAGTTTGAAAAGACAAAGAACTAGGAGGACAATACAAAATCCTGGTGAAATATCCAAAAGAAAGAGACAACAAAACAAGAAGCTGATGGAGAAGAAACCAATTGGAGTCCAAAAATCCAACAAGAAATGGAGGAGAAGCCATGTATACCGAAGTGCTTCCATCCCGAAGACCAGAAGACCTGCAAAAAGATACCAAAGAGACCAACTTCTTCCAAAATAACAGAGATTCCATGAATGAGCATAAGCAATGAAATGTGACCAAAATTTTAAAATGAAAGATTGAGGAAGAGTCCCTCAAGTTGTGCTTCCCTCAGAGGAAGCAATATCAGAAGGCGAGGGAAAATGGGGTTCATCATGAGGTTCAACAATGGCATGCTGAATCAGAAGGCGAATTACTTTATACATCATGGAAATTGGATCACTAAATGAATTACCATATTACTAAGATAAGAGCCTAAGATGAACCTTGAATTTACTATTACTTTCATTTAGCAATCCATATGCCATTACTGAAAGCAATTTGGAGAGACGATAGTCAGTAAGAAGATGTTGTCTGCTAATAATTCCTCCTAGTAGACTTGATCCTTGAAGGATATTGTATCTCTCCAATGTTGGTTGAAGAGAAGAAAGTGGACATACATGTGACAAAAGGTAGGTGCCCGCCAGGAATTCGACCATCTCAATATCTCCCAAAATGTCCATCAAATTTGAAGCAAACTGAGAGGCCATTTCGTATGGAAAAACCATGGTGTGCATGTCTAACCAGTCAAAACCCATAACTATTTGAAATTTTTGCATCAAATACTTGCTTATATTCAAAGGAGAAAGCCCTTCAAATCTTTTCCTCTATGCATGGAGAATCAAATCTTACTTCATGGACACGAGGAGGAACCAAAACCCTGAAGAGACTGTCCATTTGTAGACCCAAAAATCAGAGAAGTATGAAGAAGCAAGGAGTCAGAAGATATAAAAGATGCATAAAATGGGAACCACCGAAACTAGCATAAAGCCTTTAATTTGCTCGAATCCATGCACAATTAATAAGCCAGAGAAAATGAGTATCATCAAATGTTGCAATACTGCCAAGTGTTTGTCTTGGAAAAGAAGTAGAATGGCAGAGTCTTCAAGCAAATAGCATCCACTAAATCATAGAATGGTTTCTTCCAATGTCCAATCATGAGAGCAAATCTCTCTTGGTTTGACATTAAAGAAAGCGAAGTAGAAAAATTTCCAAATTTATCCCTAGAAATCCGGACCGTCGCCAATGCAAATGGAGTCAACAATACCAAATGCTTTTAATGATAATTCAATGAATCTAAATATGCCTTGAGAATGCATGATCAGAGTACAATACAAAAAAATGAAGCAACAAAGCAGTACACGTATCAATTAAATTCTTGGAAATGACAAATATATAACATGTGCCTATAGGAAAGGGATGTGGTCAGTATTCAATTGAAATTAAACACTGACAAGACCTTTAATTCCCATTAATCATCATGTGACAAGACGAGTCCCAAGAAATTTAAAATGTAAAGAAATTCAATGACTGCCATAGGAAATAACCAATGCTAATAATGGATGCCAATAATTACATACAAATTCAAAATCGATGGCTAGGGATTAAAAATTTCCCATTCACTGTATATCTCTAATTTCCACTTCACAATAAATAGTGCTATGATCACCAAGGGCTGACAAAGGATGAGAAAGGAAATTTAATAAGAAACCACAAAATCCTTATGCAAGACAAAGTCATTAATGAAGATCGTGAAAGAGAAGATTACATTCCTCTGACGAGAATTCACGGGAGGAAAGATTCGAATCAATGGCTTTATTGGCAAAGAAGTCAACTACAACATTTGATTCCCTATAACAATGAGCAATAGTGTAACTTGGGAAATCATCGAGTTGTAATAGAATGAACTCAAGAATGCAAATGCCATGAAGGAGTACCGCGATTCCTTAAAGCTGAAATTTTTTGTCATCGAATCACCTTCAATAAAGAGATGAGAGATTGAAAGGTTTTTGGTGAGCTTTAGACTGAGACTTAATGCTCTAAACTCAGCTACATTATTGGTGTCATCCAAAATTTGATCACAAGTTGGTTTTATAAAATTCCCATTCTAGTCCCTCAATACAACAACAATACTTGATTTCCTTGGGTTACCCCTGGAGGCTCCATCAAAATTTAGTTTGATGAAGCTAGGGGGAAGAGGAGACCAAGAGGAAGTGCTTCTTTTGGAGATAGAGGTCTTGTGATAAACAAAGCCCGCCTTAGGAGATTTTAAGAAATGCCAAGTTTTTAGAATAAAGGAATCCCACTCAGAAAATAATCTATTTGAAAGAGATTTCTTAAATGTGGCAAAATTAGTTACATCTGAGGTTGAGATTGAGATTTTATGAATAATCTGGGGCAAAGTGGAATATTTCTTACTAAAAATTCTTTTGTTTCTTTCCAACCAGATATTCTATATTAGAATGGAAGGACTAATGTCCCAAATAGGAGAGAATATAGAAGAAGGGAACAATGATGGCCAAGACAGAAAATGGAGATACAAAGAATTATGCAAAGGGCTTGACCATCCAAGATTATTAAGAAGCCAATACCAAGAACTTTGAGAAAATTCACAATTTAGAAGATGGTTAGTAGATTGAAAGAATTTCCCACACATTACACAAGAAAAAGATTAGTGATGCCCAATTTGTCTAATCTCATGCCAGTTAAAATTTTGTCTTTAATTGCTAACCAAGAAAATGCACCTACCTTAGGAAGAATGTGAGGACCCCGACAAAGTTTCATAGAAATAGACATTCTATGGTTAACATTAACAAGAGAGGTGTAGCCATCTTTGACATTATATTGTTCTGATTTAGACTTAATCCATATTATTTCATCCTGTTTATTTGATAGATAGACTTGTCTCTTGTCTAATTCAGACTTTAAAGAGGTTTTTACATGAGATGGCACTTGAAGAAAACTGAAGTCTTTCCATTTGCAAATGAAAGGATTAGAAGGATCAAAATTTATATAATCTCTTACTTTATGACCCCATTTAGATTTTAATTCTGATTCCAATCCCCCAACTAACAATGAGGCTTGTGTCCATTCCAAGCATCATCCCAAAAAAGGGCTTTATCCCCATTGTTAATCACCCAAGAAAGGTGCGATAGAAGAACTGATATGTAGGAGGAGATAAAATTCCATATCTTAGAGTCCTTGGGAAGCTGATTTTGAGTGAAGAGTTCTTTCTCTATCAAGAGAATCCAAGTATTTATATCTCATTAATTTACACCATTTAGTTTCAGGCTTAGTGTAAATTTTCCACACCATTTTTTCTCCTAGAGCTTTATTTTGGAGAAAAGTATTTCTCAAACTAGCACCACCAAAGATTTTAGGTTCACAAATGGTGTCCCAAGCAACCAGAGGTAATTTATTTTTAGCTATCACATTTTCTAACCAAAGAAAATCTCTACGAACTTTTTGAAGGATTTGACCTTTCCCCTTGGGCAAACTTAAAACCGACATCAAATAAATTGGTAAAGCACAAAGAACAAATTTGATCATGATTAATTTTCCCGCAAAGGAGAGCCACTTAGATTTCCAAAGAGAAATTCTATTAGAAATTGAAGAAATCAGATTGTCCCAAAAGTCATGTTTTTCCTTTCCAGAGAAGAAAGGAATTCCCAAATATTTACATGGAAGAGAGTCACATTAAAAACCCAAAAACTTAAGTAATTTCCTTTTTATCAAAGGATTGACATTTAGAAAGAAAATATTTAATTTTACAGAATTGCAGACTTGCCCAAAATAAGAGTAATAAGCTGAAATAATAATTTTCATAACCTTAGCCTCAACCATGGTGGCTTGTCCCAATAAAAGAGTGTCATCAACAAAAGGAGAGCGGGAGATTGGGAAAGGAAAAGAACGAATAAAAATACCTTTCCAAATTCTTGCATTTCGAGTAGAAATTATTGATCTACTCAAGCCTTCTACTAAAAGTATGAACAAGGAGGGAGAAAGGGGATCCCCTTGTCTCACTCCCTGGGAGGAGGTGAAAAATTCATGAGGAGAACCATTGATCAGAATTGAGAATCTTTCCCCCGAGAAACATGAATCAATCCATTTACACCAAGCTTGTGAGAAACCAAATTTTCTAAGAACCTTCATTAAAAAATCCCAATTGACCTTGTCATAGGCTTTTAACATGTCTAGTTTCAAAATCACAACTGAAGATCTTTTAGATAAGACTGAATGCAAGACCTCATGAGCCACAATGGCACCCTTGGGGGTGTCCTTTTTGGGAACGAAGCCACCTTGTTCCTTTGAAATGATTAGAGGTAGTACTTTTTCCAACCTAGAAGCTATAGCTTTGGTGAAGATTTTATAGATTGAATTACAAAGAGCTATAGGCCTAAAATCATGAAAAGATGAAGGGATAGATTTCTTAGGAATGAGAGGAATAAACGTGGAATTGAAATCCTTTAATACATTTTTGTATCTTCTAGATTCCTCGAAAGCAAGAAAAACATCAAAGCCTACAATATCCCAACATTTTTGGAAGAAGAGAATTGTAAACCCATCTAGACCCGGGGCTTTCTCGGGTTCCATTGAAAAGACCACATTTTTAATTTCCTCAAGAGAAAACTTTGCCATCAACATTTTATTATAATCAACATTTATTAGTTCTGAAATATTGTTGATTATCTCATTCTCCCCAAGGGAATTATAAGGAGCGCCTGAAGAGAGGAAATTTTTGAAGTAATTTACCGCCTCAAGAGCAATATCCTTTTCAGAAGTAAGAATGGATCCTGAAGATGATGAGATTGAAAGAATTTTGTTTGTTTGTCGACATGATTTGGCCGAGGCATGAATTTTTTTTTTTTCTTATCTCCTTTAGTCAGCCAAGTTTCTCTGGACTTTTGCTTCCACTAACATTCTTCTCGAGCTAGGATCTCTTCTAGATCAGCCTTAAGCCTTTTTTCTTGATTGTAAAGAGAACTATACATTCCCTTCTTGATAACTTCTTCA
This sequence comes from Sequoiadendron giganteum, assembly GCA_007115665.2. Classification (NCBI taxonomy): domain Eukaryota; kingdom Viridiplantae; phylum Streptophyta; class Pinopsida; order Cupressales; family Cupressaceae; genus Sequoiadendron; species Sequoiadendron giganteum. The sequence continues at coordinate 858,584,507 of CM021100.1, forward strand.
TATATAACATAAAGCTCTAATTCTAACCAAAGTTTTTCCAAGAAAATGTTTTTAAAGTGATTAATGTTCCAATCCTTTATTTTTCTCTTAAGAAGGTGTAATTTTTTGCTCAATTGGAACATTTTGGTCCCCTTAAAAAAAGGACTGTTGAGCCACCAATTTCTTATTAAATCCAAAAAATTGGGATCTCTGAACCACATAGCCTCCATTTTGAAGGGAAGTTTGTTTTTTCTTCTTACATCAGAAAAAGAGAAAGAAATTGGAAAGTGGTCAGAACCCGAAAGAGCATGAATGATCGAGAAAAAATATGAAGGTGTTGCTAACCAATTTTCTGAAAGCAAAAATCAATCAAGTTTTTCAGCAATTTGACAAAAATCCTTATGTATGTTTGTCCAAGTATACATTCCATTTTTGATAGGGCAGTCATATAAATTGTTGGATAAAATGAAGTTGTTAAAATATTCTAACACTATCGATGGGGGGAGTTATACCACCCATTTTTTTCGAAGAACTTATGATAGCATTGAAATATTTTAGGATAGGAGGATCAATCTCAAGACTTGCAGAAATTTGTCTCCAAATTTTCCTTTTACTAGCCAATGAGCAAGGACCATAAACATTGTAAATTAAGAATTGCATATTTTATTTTAAACACCAAGCAGAGACTTTTATCTAGTTTTCCTTGATTTCAATCAGGTCAATTTTGACAAAGATTTTATTCCAAAGAATAACTAATCCCCCCAAAGCACCAAATGCAGGGGAAACAATTAAATCCCAATCAGCCTAGGAGCTGAAAGTTTCCTTTGTTGTTTGACATGATAATTTCATTTCCTGAAGCAAAATGATCTAAGAAATAGTACCCAATAAATGACACTTGATTAAGCATTTTTTCTTAGGGGGATTTAAGCCCCTAACATTCCAAGAAAGGACTCTCATTGTCCTTGAGGAGAGTGTTACTCTTGTTGTCAATTCAGATTGCACCCGAACGCTTGAATGGTGAAATTCAACAATCTGTTGAAACATGGGAACTAATTCCAGGTTGTGGGTACCCTATAAGGAATTAGACCTCCAGATTCTAGGCTGGTCCCTATATCGTTTTCTAATTAATACTTGGTTAAATTGTTGGGAAAAGGATAAAAAGACTAAATCTAAATCCTAAGCTGTAAAACTTAAACTGGTGATGATGCACCTAAAAATGATGATCTAAAAGGCAGACTGATTCACAATTAACTCTCAAGGAATATTTCACACAACTCATTAATGACAATCTTATTGCAAAAGTGTTTCGAAAGAAGGCTGACTGATCTCTCCTGGTAGGAAACTATGTTTCACAACTTTGAATAGATGAATACAAGCACAACTTAAGACCTGAAACTTGATTGTATCTGAGAACTCATATCGTGAAAGAGACAAAATTTAAAGGTTTCTGATTTATTAAAACACAATAAATTTCATCAAATCAATCATCAATGCAAAAACCAGTAATGAGAAGGTAAAACTCGGATCCTTTAAGCAAAAAGGAACAACTCCATGTAACTTGTAAACCTACTATTGCATTAACCTGAAAATAAATGCTGAGTTACAAATCCTTCACTTTGCAGAGTGCAAAGGAGAAAAATAAGAATTGCTGAAAAACAGTTAAGTTTTTCAATATATACAAAAAGCCTTTCAAAAAAGGCATGGAAATGGAACTGAAAGTCCAACTCCAAGAGAGGGTGATAACTCCAAGGCAAAATCCGAGTAGAAGCAAATATCTCTAAAAAACGAAGTCAAAACCATGCAAAAATGAGTGCAAGATGGTCAAAACTCACCGTCAAGTCATAACTGATACATGCAGCACCTGAACTGAACTGTAAATCCCCAAAAAGGTGGGCCCAAGCATGCGAGAATCACCTCATTTGTATCAATCCACCCAGGTAAAAATAGAAACTCCACTTTGCCTAATATTCTATGCTTGCATTTGAGATGGTTAAATAAATTAAATGATTTATATTTTATCATTTAATTTATCAACTTTACAAAAGTAATGCAAGGCATGAATATTTTAATTTATATCTTTACTTAATGTTTTATGTTTGCATTTAATAACTTAGTTAATTAAATGATTTATAATTTGTCATTAAATTAACTAGCCTACATTGTATAATGCAAACATTACATTAGAGGTTAATGAAATAATAACCTTTAATAACCTCTCTAAAACCTAATACTCACCTTACATGTCCACGACTTTGACATTGATCAATTAAAACCAAAGTATGAATTTAATCAAGGGTGAAAAAACCCATTTTCGGATTAGGGCAAGAGAGGTGAAACTAAAGTAAACCCTAAACATTTCACACTTTGACATTTGCTGGAGAAGTCTCTTGTTGCGCCGCCATGAAGAATACTGGTTTTTCTGTTTTGATGCACAAAATTCCACTGTTACAGCTAGATTTCTCTTCTATAAGCAATGGTAAGTTGATCTTCTTTAAGCCATTCATGGCCTCTCCTTACTGCCTTGAGCAAGTTCTTGATCTTGAAGGTTGCGGGCCTTGCATTTCCTTAGTATTTCTGTGTCTTTGCGCTTGTCTTTATCTCCCTTGGCCGCGGGCCTTATTGTAAATAGTTACTAAAGAATTTGTTTTTTCCTGACCATCAAAACTAGCCTGCAACTTGCAAATCTCAGCCTGTGAGTCACTTGGGCCACCATGATTATGTGCTACTACAGCCACGAATGGTAAGTTCTCCTTCTCCATTGCTTTTTTCTATCATCTACATGGCTGTCACGGACTGGTGAAGTTTCCTTGAGAACTATGAACGGGGTCCTCATGAAATTTAGTGGGTTTCTTTATTTTACTATTTTCTAATTTTTGTCCAAAAATAATGAAAACCCACTTTTTAATTTTTGAGATATGAGTAAAACACGACTATGGCTGCTCTAAACCTTGCTGGTCTTTATGATTGCATTTTTCCATGGCTGTAGTTTCTATTCTTTTCATTCATGGTTAGCTGGAATGATGAGAATGAATAATACACACACCATATTGTATCTTATATTATCTCTTCGCGATCACTATCTTGATCTCATAATGGTAACTTAATGTGAACTTGAGAATAAAGATATGATTACTGCTCTCAGGCTTGTACTAATTTTTTATTTGGAATCTTCTTTGTCTACTACTCTCCTTGTCATGATTTATTTTGGTTCAGTTAAGCATGTATGACTATTGCCAAGGCCACTGTTCTTTAATCCTCAAACTCATCATGGATAAACAGTGATAACTGTCTTTCTTTTCCTTATATAACTGTTTGTCAAGGCTGCTTATTGTAATATTGTGGCTCAAAATGGTGATGCTATTGCAAATGAAAACTCTGTTCTCTTATCACTGACCTTCTAAAAATTTAGTAGCTTGCTCCATGAAAATCATATGCTGATTTTTTGTTTGCTATCACTAAATGCTGTTCAAATTCTGGCATCTTTTTGTTGTTGACAGTTCATCAAGATTTGCTTCCTCCCTTTAATGATCATGCTCAGCCTTACATTAGTTTGTACTTTCAAAGGCATTGATATCATGAATGGAGGTCTGTTATTTGAATGTTTTGTTTTTGTATCTTGAACTGCCCTTCTTGATATACTCATTGATCTCATTCATGGTATGATTGTCCTGTTGAAAATATTGTCCTGTGTATGGCTTTGATGACTGGAGGACTGCTGATCCTCTTACCATAGTAACTTTCCAATGTATGTCAGAGTCCAATTCTCACTTCCTGTAAGTGCCTTCCGATTGATATCCATACTTTCTAAGATCTCTTGTTAAGTCAATTCCAAAACTCCATGAAAAAGCCTGGTGCTTGATGCTTTGTTTCCTTTCTCTTCAGTGTAAAGAGGCTCTATACTTCATTTAAATTTAATGTGAAAAATAAATAAATAAAGTAGAGCTTGAAATAGAATATCAAAGAAATTATGAGTTCTTTACTTGTTTTTTTCAAACTCTTTGAAATAAGGCTGCTTGTTTGATTGTACTCTTAGTTCCAGCAGCTCTCTTTTGACTGTTTTGACAATAATGGACTCTCATACTTAACCTGAGAGTGTGTCTTTCTTGATATGCCGAGCTCAACCCTTGTGGGAGCCTGTTTTACTCCACATATCTGATAAGATGATCACGAACATAATGAACCTGTTCCTGCACATTGAACAAACATGCTAGCAAAAAATAAAAGAGGCTGAAAGTCTTCTGTTTTCTCCTTATGTTCTGAATTTTTGTAATCATCTGATGGATGCCTGAATAGATGTAAATTATATTCCTACTGGCAATGTAAGCATAGGACTAATTTTGATTCATCATTGCATAGAGTTTATCTCTAACATCATTTTTGTTCATGTTGCAGGACAACTCAAAGCGAGCGAAGTCGAGGAATCTGGAAAGCTTCAACAACACCAATAAAAGACATCAAGCATCACGGGTTCCATCATTACAAGAAATGATGAACCACTCTCCCTTCTATGTTTATTTTGTCAACAGTTGTATAGCATACAAACTATTTTTGTACCTATCGTTTGATTACGTTAATCAAAATCTGCTACTCCCACGGCTTGTGTGGGATTCTGGTTTGCACATTATGAATAAAGCAACAAAAATTATGCAATCTCGTGATATCATTTTTGAAGTGTTTTTGCATAATATCATTGAAATATACATTGTTATGAAACAATGCACAATATGAGTACTTTAGCAGAAATTTTTAAAACAACTTGTGTACCTTAGCTTGAATTTACAATTCAGCTCTACCTGTTTCAGCTGGTAGTGAAAAATAGGTAACAACTCTCTCCTCTTCTTTTCAATTCTTCATGAGGGTTTTGTCCCCGCAATAGAATCACATTGCTTGCATTGAAGGGAGGTGTTCATCCCAACAAATTTATTAGAAGATAAATGAAGATTCATTTCCAATGTTGATTGAAGACCTACAACAATTTCAAGATTCATCTTCTCTTTATTAGATTTCTGACCTCTTTTAGTTCTACCTAAGAAATTGAATCCTAGAGGTCAGAATCTGATTGAGAAATGGGAGGTGAAGAAAGGGGATCCAAAGTGATAGGAGCAAAAGAAGAAGGGAGAGAAGTTACAACTTCATTAAAATTTAGCTTTCTTTTAGAGGTTGATTGAGTGATGGGGGGAGTGGGAGTATTAATGCCTTGATCATCTTCCTCCAAGACTTCATCAGTTATTTCCTCAATGAGGTCTTCAACTGCTTTAGTCATGGCTTCATTGATAATTTTCAACAAGTCCTCCTTTGTGCCATTAAGAATATTTTCATAATGTATTATATCATTTTTCAAAGGAGTAGATCCCCTATTCAAAGACTGAGAAGAGTTAGACTGAGCAACAAGTGGAGGGATGTCAACATTGGTCGACTTATTAGTTGTGGGCAACTTAGTGTCCACAACAAATTGATCAATTTCAAAAATATTATGAACAACCCAATTAACCTCCCTAGAATTCTGAAGAGGGGACACATGACAAGAAGAAGAATTCAGAGGAAAACTAGAGTGAGAAGTTTTTGAATGCCTATTCAGTCCAAGAACCCTCGAGAGTGCAATTAAATCTGGGTTTTCAATTTTAATAAAAATATTTGAGTCAATGATTAAGTTTGCCTCTTTCCATATCGAGGTTTCCCATTTAATTTGTTGAATCCATTCACTTGTTTTAGTTGAAAGATGGATTTTGAGAGGGAGGAAAGTAGTGGATTTATTAACAAGGCCCCAAACCCTAATCCGGGGTTTTCTATTTATAATCAAAAATTCACTTCGAAGGAAAGCCCCAAAATAATTAACAATTTGTTTGATGAAGGACAAATCAAGGTATTCAACTGGAAGATAAGGGAGAGAAACACACAGGCCGAGGGCACAAATTAAGGGATTCCAATGATAAATTTTCTTTCCAATCTAAAATCCCTAAAAATGAATTGCCAATCCAGAAAGGCCCTTTTCTCATTACTTTTCCCTTAATAATAGGGTTTTTAAATATAATGAAAAAATAAGAGGCGGAAGCCACAAAAAAATCAAAGAACTCATACCAGTTCTCATGAATCCATGCTCTTAATTCAGATATCGACTTATCATCTCCCCAGAGTTGAACAAAGAAGCCATTTTGCTCATAGTCGTCATATTGACTATCAAGAAATAAAGGTATTATTGGAACTAATCTCCATTCTTGTTCCTTGCCAGTTGTTGCATCAGAGCCATCATAAATCTATTATTTTCATTATCCATATGGTGTTGCCACAATAGTGGTTTACACTTTCTAGGAGATCCTGATTTTTGTAGAAATCACATATTTTTAGAAAATATAATGATTTAAGCCTTGAAAAGTTCCATTTAAAGGATTCCAATTGAAGAGGGTTTGATCAAACCACCTTAGACCAAGCCCCCATGGATAGAACCCCGCTAGTTTTAAACCATACCTATAATGGAGTCTCCTTTACACCTATCAAAATGTTGATAAAAAAACACTTTTGATTTACCTTTTGGGGTATCAAATGAATTCATTTAAAATTTATTTTTTTTAATTATGTAGTTCTTATTATAAGCTTCCAAAAAAGTATAATTTTAATTAAATTAAATTTGATTATTAAATTTATTTTTTATTTCTTGTGAATGTAGGGTTTTCATCGAAAATCAAGCTCTCTGTTCTACACATGTGGAAAAATAGAAGATTATCAAAAAAAAAATATGTTCAGTCTGGGATTGATGTCCTTGATCCATTAAAAAAAATAAAATTGAATTTTGATACATACAAAAAAAATATATATTGTATACAGTCTGCCTATGTCTAAATTGTAATTGGTTTGACTTCGAAACTTGATTAAGGAAAAAATATTTTATAAAACACTATGAAACCAAATGAACCGGTTACATATCATAGTTAAAAATCTAAATTCGAAAAAATTAGAATTTTATCCTTCATACAATAAAAGTTATGTTGTATACGGTGAGTGTCACTCCTTAAAAATTTCGTTTACTGATAAAAACTAGTTTTCAAAGGAGATGAAAGAAAAGTGCAATCTGATTCCAAAAAAATTTTAAAAAATATATTTAGAATCTATAGATAAAACTTCACAAATCACTAGTTTGCATCATCTTCAAATTCCTCACGGTTTAGCCGCTATAGGAGCCCAGAAGTGAAGATTCAGTTAAAAAAATCAGTTTAGTGTCTAGTTTGCCCAAAAATTGTAAACCAGTATTGTGGGATCACCCCATAGAGTTTTTCATTTTTTTCGAAAATGGGGGTTTTCTCCCTGGTTTTGAAAAGAGCTCTAATTTTCACGTTGATTTGAGCGCCAATCTTTGTTCCTCTGATAGTGTGGGGTCTTAACATTGTGATTGGGCTACCGATTTGGTGGATGATTGGAAGAGGAATGAGGAAATGAAGGAGTTCGAAAGTGATCTTGATGCGTATGGAACCTTGATGGCTTAGGGCCATTCTAAAAATTATGACCTGGGGCTTTCCTGCCTAGAGGAAGAGAAGATCTAGGTGGAAGGTTATGGCTCCTTTGATCTAGGTGAGGAGTGTTATGAAAAGGGCCTAGATTTGGAGTTCCCAAAATACCCTTACCATTAGGGTTAAATTTAGGGTGAAATTTTTCACCATTTAAGTAGTCTTGTTTTGGAGTTTCCAAGATACCCTTACCCTTAGGGTTAAAATTTGGGTGAAAATTTTACCCATTAAAGTAATCTTGTCCCAAGTGAGAGGAGTACTATAAGTGTTGACATTTATCAGGAGGTCGACTTTGATCATGAGACAAGTGCTTGGAGGATTCAAAGTCATTTGCCCAACAAACCTTTCCACCCTGCGACTAAGAGGAACTCACCATTGTCCTCAATGTTCGAGCCTTTTTACTTGCATTCATCCTTGGGATATAGTTATTTGGCTCATAGATTAATCTAAGTAGTCATGTCCACTAAATGTTGCTAACTTTGTGTTATTGAATGCAATAATTCCTCTTTTCTTGTTACTTGAATCACAAGAACACCAACAAACAATAATAAAGAAATCTACATATATCACAATGCCAAATGCTCTAGCTTCTTTCACTATCTGATATACTAATGATGCTCAAAATTCCTTAGGGATGGTTCAAAAATAAAATATCATATCTTACATAAATATTTTAAAATAAATCAACTTGTAATATATTAGAGTACTTTGAGCGAAATTGTTACATTTGACGAATACTCTAACTTTTGTTGTTAAAATTTGTTCTTCTAAGAAATGTTTAGAATTAGATGTTTTTGGTTTCTAATGGTGGTGCTAGTATTTTTGTTGATGATGATCTTAGCTTTGGTCTTTGTCCATCATGCTCGAAGAGTTCCCACAGATCAATAGATTTGGATGATAAATGGGAAGAAGATGTTGCAAGTTCAAATAATGAGAGTGATAGAATGGGCATGAAGATAGGGAAAACAACTCATGATCCAGTTTCCTACTAGTTTGTGACTTCATAAAGAGGTAGGAGAGTACGTAATCGGTCTAAATTTGTACATGAGGATTATGTTGAAGTAGAAGAATAGAGGTGGACAATATTAAGGAGATTGACGGTGATACAAACACTACCCATTTTCTTTTGTTGCTTGATGATCAAGGTTTGGTAAGATATCACATTTCTAGCAATATGTGGAAGAAAACATATTAAAAAAAATCATATTAGCACACCATTACACCGAAGTGCTAGAAAACAAAAGTACTCCAACAAAGATTTGATTAAATCATAATCAAGTTGCTAATCGAACTATCACAAGAAAGTGAAGTTGACAAGAGACAAAGAAGATTATGTCTAGAAGTATGCCCCTAATTTATTGAACCCAAAAGGTATATGTCAATCGTTTTGGGTTAAGTAGCTAAAAAATTTACAAGCACTTTTAAAATTCGGCCTGCAGATTAATGTAAGCAGTCATGTCCACTAAATGTTGCTAACTTTGTGCTATTGAATGCAAGAATTCCTCCTTTCTTGTTACTTGAATCACAAGAACACAAACAAACAATAATAAAGAAATCTACCTATATCACAATGCCAAACGATCTAGCTTCTTTCATTGTCTGATATACAAACGATGCTCAAAATGCCTTAGGGATGGTTCAAAAAATAAAATACCATATCTTACATAATTTTTTTAAAATAAATCAATTTATAATATATTAGAGTACTTCGAGTGAAACCATTGCCTTTGACTGATACTCTAACTTTTGTTGTTAAAAGTTGTTCTTCTAAGAAATTTTTGGGATTAGATGTTTTTAGTTTCTAATGGTGGTGCTAGTATTACTATTGATGATGATCCTAGCTCTAGTATTTTTCCATCATGCTCAAAGAGCTCCCATGGATCAACAAATTTGGATGATAAATGGGAAGATGTTGCAGGTTCAAATAATGAGAGTGATAGAGTGGGCATGAAGACAATGAAAATAGCTCATGATCTAGTTTCCTACTGGTTTGTGACTTCATAAAGAGGTAGGAGAGTATGCAATAGGTATAAATTTTTACATAAGGATTATGTTGAAGTAGAAAAATAGAGGTGGACAATATCAAGGAGCCTGACAGTGATACAAACACTACCCATTTCCTTTTGATGCTTATTGTAACTTAAAATAAATATTGAGATTTTGTGATTTTTTAATTGAACAAAAGGAGAACAATCATATTACAATTATTTTGATCAAAATATTGTTGTAGAGAAAAAAGTACACACCTAATTGAAAAGTGATGTGAAATTCAATTGTTGGTTGCCTCTACATTAAATGGTAAATCTTTTCTTGCACTCCACCTACATAAAATACCTATGTAATTTGTAGTTAGAATCATATGTTATTCATTTAGGCAGATTTGAAGAAAGTAAAACAAATTTTTTATTGCTAGCATCTATGTACCTATACAATTTTCACTTCACTCTTCCAACCCTTTTGTTTGTACCAAGCTTGGTAACATGCAATCCTACAAAATTCATTTTTTATAATTTCTTCCACTCCTTCATGCTTGACTATTTCAATCTCATCGTGAGACTCTTCCACTTCCATCAATTACTTAATGGGAGCTGATGCATGAAAACTGCTGCCCACCATAATCAACTACATGTAATCAGGATGGAAGACAAGGTGGTGAGAAGAGGGAGTTATTCTTGTATGTATCGGTTTTCCTTTTTAATATATTACTGATTTGAAAATTCAAAATGTGCATCAAAATAAATCTCGAAGCATTTTTATGTATGCTCCCTTTGTTACCATTGTAGAATGCCTCTCGGTGTAACAAGGTTGTTTTAAGGCTATGTACTATATGATGTACCCTCTAGTTGGAAGAAACATGTGCTAAATTTAATTCCAAAAAATGATTGAAAGTATCAACCACAACAATAGATTAGATCTAAACTTATTTCCTTAAAAGTAGAGCCTTTGTTATTAGGTCTTTGTTAATAATCTTGTTATGGAGAAAATTAGATATAAAGATCTTTTTTCTAAATTATTCCTAGAGATAAAGATGAAGGATCTAGTAAATGTGGGTACAAGATGTGTGTTTAATAGGCAAGCGATGTATGGATATGGTCCTCCATTGATAACTAGATTATCTGCGGCCAAGCCAAGCAACAATTAATTTCCTTTCTTGTGTAGATGTTGCTTGTGTTGTCAACAAAAGACCGTTGGTGTAGATGACCACAAGATATCTAAGCATGATGATATAAATGTTGTAATTTTTAATCTACATGAAATTGAGAGTAAGTTCAAGCAATGTACTCAAATGATTTTTTTCAAAATCTTTTTACAATTAAAGAAGTATTTTTTTATATTTTCAAATAAATATACTAACCTCCTATGATGATTGAATTTATATTCTAAGAGAAACATTTCTAAGCATTTGTCAATCTCTCTATCCAATCCTTCCTAGAATCCAAAGTTTTCAAATACTTGACTTGGCATAAGAAAATTTAAACATGTTTGGAACCTATAAATTGGTTGAATATAAGACCATCAAACATGTGAGCTATATGATCAACTTCAATCCACTTAGACAAGATCACCTATGGTCCCTCAATTTCCATTATTTCTTCTAATGTTGTTGTTCCAAAGTGATGGGAACACCTTCCTTGGTAGTGGGGTATGTAAAACCAATACATTCATCGATAGAAACTAAGGTCGCACTTTTGACCTTTTTAGTAAGCTACACATGGTAGAAAGTGTAATGTTTAGTTCATAGGAAGCACCATTGTGCATAATAATTCATGAACAAAATTATTTTTCAAATAGGATAAAAATGTAAACAATTGGTTGTAGAAATTAGAATAATAATATTAGTTAAATATAAGAGGGTAGATGGGGGCAGTTGGCCTAACTCAAATGGCTAAAAAATCCTGTTGCAGGAAAGAGATCATGAGTTCTAGTCTCCCCACTATCCCCATGGTATCAAAGGGCGTGTCACGACAATGCCATCGATCACGTGAAAAAAGGTTTACCAAGCGCACTGTAGTTTATAGGGGGACGAATACCCGATCGATTCCTGTAGTCTAATAAATAAATATAAGAGGGAAAATTATTTAAGCATTGCATCTTTTAGTGGTTAAGTAGTTAATAACAATTTTATAGTTAATTATATTTTATTTATAAAAGTATACATTAGTTATGATTTTAAATTTTTGAATACATATAGAGTGCTCAACTTCATTAGAAATCCATCTAATTTTCCATAGTCAAAGAGGAATTAAAAATATATTTTGAACCTGTCTTATGTTAGTGTCTTTATGCATAAATCTTTAACATCTACTATTGTACTCAAGATCCTTTGGGAGGTACCCAAATCTAGATATGACCATGCCATCAATCCTTTCACTTACAAGGATGAAATATTTTACTATAAAATTCACATTCAAACATGGGCGCATAGTTGGGTGTGACTAAAAACCGATGACCTCAACAAGTTTGTAACTCCCTTTAACTCTCTTTCCCCCACAAAAGATGGTCCAAATGCCCAGTTTACTCTAGATGATGAACTTTAAGAAACTGTAGTATTGATGGTCACCATTGATTTATAGTATGAAGAAGAACCTCTTTTCCCATGAAACCCTAGAGAAATCAAGGAGAAACTCAAGCTCAACAAAAGCTAAAACTTCTTTTAATGATGTTGCCTCTTTTTTTTTTGCAACAAGAAGCTTTCTTTTTTGTTTTGTTGTGTATACTTTGGGAAATAAGAGATAATTTTATTAAAAACATTTCCTTCACAAGCTTTAATTAAGGATAAAATATCATGCCTTCTTTTAAGGGAAATGACTCAAGACAAAATATCTAATCCAAACCTTTAATGATTGCTAAATATTATTGATAAATAGACAAGAATTACAATAATATAATATAAAATTTTATGCAATGGTGTACAACACCAAATCTTAACAAAGAACGGGGATTTTAAGAGGGTTTAAATCATTTAAAAAGATATTTCCTAGGTTAAAAGAACTTGTAACCCCTATATCCAATAGCTAGGGGAAATTTGGACTATAAATACATAATTTAATTCACATAAAGATCTTAAAAATCACAAAAAGGTAAACATAGTCAAAGATAACCCTTAACGATAACAAAATTAAAATTTCACATAAATAAATGACCATAAACAATTAAACCACATAAATGAAGTTTCACAACATCTCATCACATGACCTTATTTTCTCCATAATGCAAAGGAAGTAGTTATGTGACCCCACCACCATTGAAAAAATTTACCTACTCACTCAAAAAAAAGTGTTAGTATACTATACAAATAGTAATAATAATCAAAGGAACCATCATATATCAAATTAACACATCGAAAAAAGTATTATTTTCCATAATTTCTTATCTAAAATAATCATCTAGGAAATCACATAAAAATTGTTTAATCGAATAAACCATCAGAATGAACACTAAACTTATCAATTCTCATCACAATAACACCTACTTGCACATCCAAAAAATGCAATCACAGAATAATCACCACATCACTATCCCTAGCAATAATCATTTGAAATCCACCATATAATCAATAACCTATCACAAATAAACACTTTCAATTAATTAAATCTCATCTCAACCAACACATACTTACTCATCGAAAGGAACTCATTTGATTATCACAAAGTAATCATAAAAAATTTTAGTCAACTAAAATGAATCAGTTAGCCAATATCCCAATAATAACCAAAACAAACCATAAGAATACCATCTATGCATATAAAACAACTATCGTTCATAAAACTCTTGTATAATTTTTTTTCATAGAAACACATGAAAATTTTGAACAAGAGACATGATATCAAATAGGACACATAGAATCAATAGGATCACTAAAAAGGAAGGATCTTACAAAGGATCCTAAATCTAGATCTATATGTGAGTTCAACTTGGACCTAATGAGGAAATTATGCTAAGGTAGAATAATCTCACATCCCACTCTTGATCCACTTAGTGATGAATGGTTTGGTAAATTTTCTATTTAGGGATTTACAAGGAAATATGTCTTATCATAGCTTGAGAATGTGTGTGTTTTGGCATAAGGCTATGGTTTGATTTACTATTTTTCTCTATGGATTTTTGTGTATCCTTGAGGTTTAGTACATTCATGTTGGAGTTGAGATTTACATAGAGTTGAACATTTACTATTATTGTGCTTTATTGTGTTTTAGTTACAATAAGGATGATTGGAGCTCTTTAATCTATATTCTCTATAATGTGAATAGCTTGGGAGAGATATGGTGATCAAAGGAAAAAAATTTATAGTAGTTGTGTTTGCAGGTTTATATATTAGTTTTTGTTCTTCAATATTATGTGATGGAGGATTTAGCTACATTCTCTATACTTTGTGTAGGATAATGAATAAATAGGGACTTTTGATTGTGGATCCTATTTGTTAGTGGATTCTATTCTTACATATCATAAAATTATACTTGTGATGTGTATCCTATTTTTAAGGTAGGTCTAATTAGATTTGTTTTTCATTAGAAAGAAAAATGGGTTTTGAAGGGACCTGAAACCCTGTACAAGAAAAAATCTATAAAGAGAGTAAAACACAACCTACCAACAACCAACAAAAAGTAGAACAAACAACAGGACCACTTCATATTTTTCAAGGTACCAACCATCTCTAACTCTTGGATGTAGAAATTTTGATGCAAGTTGACCAAGTCCAGTAGATCCTTCTTTTCGTCCTTGAGATTTTTCTTTTTACTTCCCCTTGTTCTTGAACTTGGCCCCTTTTAATCTTCTAGCACCTATTTCTTCCCCTTTTTTTGTTAACCTATTCCTTCTTTCTACTATACTCTAGGGTCCCATAAATCATCTAATCATCTCTTAGCTCTTTAAGCTTCTCCATGAGGATTTGTATCCCCTCAGTGTTATTTTTTAATGGAAAAATGACTTATATTTAAGGATATTCTCCAGATTAGTTTTAATCCCCTATATTTTCTTTCCCAGATATTTCATATAGATCTCATAATCCATTTTTAAAACACTAATGGATTCCTCCACATCATCCAACTCTTTTTGTAATTCCCTATTCAAAATCTTAGACTAGTCCTACTCCTCATTAGTTATTTTCTCTTACAACCACAAACTTTGGAATTGGTTTTATTAATCTCTAAAAAGAACCACTTGGCCAATTTAAATTGATTAGCAAATCCCCCCTATCAAGCCCCAAGATATCATATATTTCCTCTTTGTTTGCATGGAGGTAAGAAAAATCTTCAAATAGAGGAGGAATGATAGCAACATTAATGTTACCCTTGGTAGAGCCTTTCTTTGGGTTTTGGATACCCATGGCCATTCTATCTAAAAATGTATCCTTACCTTTCCCAGACGCTTCACTATAGGGCTTAGAGATTTGTTTACCCTTCCTTTACAAATTGACCCCTTCCTCCTCCGTAGTTTGAGAACCCTTCTACTAGGGAATAACCTTCTTGGAATTCTTTTTAGGATAGTTATTCTTCCCAACGCCCTTTATTTTATTTCGTCCCTCTCCATTAGAGGGAAGTGCATAAAACACTTCAACTAAGTCATCACCCTCCTCATCCTCCCTCCACTCCTCATCATCCTCATCATCAATGGACTCTAAGATCATATCAAAATAATGCACTACCATTGTTTTTTTTTCTTTATATTACCCTTCCCCCTTGGATCCAATGGTTTTTGGGTTTTCATATATTCCATTATCAGTAAGATTAAACCCTCATGCAACACTAAAGGTTTGGGGTTTTCCATGTGATCCTTTGCAAAATAATTGAACAAGGCTAAACAAAAATAAGGAAAAGACACTAGAAAATTATGCCTAAAGTGATTTAGAAAAATGAAATGAACACCCAAGATAGTCATGTACCTACCATCTAGAGTTATATAATGTATGATAACCTTTACCACATTTTCCTCGATGGGTTTTATGGAGAGCTAGTCATATCCCAAAGATGGAATTTTCACAAGATTCTATTGTTCATCACCCTTGAAATTTGCAATGATAGCCCAATAATTATCGCTACCACCTCATCTATTATAGAAAAATCGTTTCTATTCATGATTAAAAATATGTTCTTCCAGCCCTTGACAAAGATCTTGGAGGCTTTTGGGTCATGTCCATAGAGCCTTTCCAAGTAGAGGTTCAATCCCCCCTCCATAATTCTCCAAACCTTTGGATTCTTGTAGACCCTATCACAAGATAGTGGCTCCACATGGATTCTCTCTCCACCCATAGTATCAAAAAATTGTCTAGTATGTAGACCATAATTTTGATCCTAAATTCCCAAAATAAACAAAAGGGGAAAGAGATCCTCTTAATGCCTAGAAAGTGTGTGAGACGTCTAGGTGTCATTATCCCCACGTCCCATCCTTTCTTAGTATTTTTGTTGGCTATCATTGATTAGAATGGTAAGAAATTTGATGGATACCAAACAATACCCATCCCACATTTTAAAGAATCCCTTCTAATACCTTCATTTGCAAAGAATGCTGCCTAATAATTTCCCTCACAAAGGATATGAGTGATCCTTAGTTCATCAAATGAATTGAGCATAATTAAGGAATCAGACATTAAGGTTTCAATAGACCAACTCGGGGGATGATTATTACTAAGACATATTATGATATTTAGAGAATCTCCCTTCACCCACACCTTCTTATAACCTCTATCATAGGTAATTTTAATACCATTGATTTGTTAGTGATATGTTGCAATCACTATTTCTATTGTTGTTGAGTATTTGGGAAATGCTCAATCATATTTGGGAGAATATAGATTGTATTCTTTTAGTTGAAGCATGACATTTAGAGTGTGATATTGGCTTTGGTTTCTTACCATTCATGCTTGGCCATGATGGAGGATGATATTGTTGTGGTTAAGTTTGTCACTTGATGGATGTTGTGAATGTCTAGTTGAGACCATGAGCACATAAGATCAATATGTATGGCATAGTTATTCCCTTGGTATTTATCTCACAAATTTTTAGTGTTCTCTTTTGCTCTTGGAACATTCATGACAAGGAGATAATATTGAGATTAGGTGTCTCATACACCTTACAAGTGCTCATATTTAGATTATTTAATTATTAAATTTTTTTTCACATTATACCTTGACCATTATGCCATGTGTAATTTATTTTTTACTTTGGAATTTGCATGTATAAATATAATTATAAAGTAATATCTTGGTATGAATGATGTGTAAGAAAATCTTTAAAAAAGATAGTGTTAGACACAGGATAACTGAGTGGGGGGTGAATAAGTTGTGCATTAAAATATCCAATCCCTTATTAAGCATCAACATGAAAGAAAGTAAACAAAACATCAACACATCCACAACCATACAAATAGAATACCATATTTTATATGGTAAACCCAATAAGTTAAAAACCATAGTGAGGATTAGCTCACTATATGAATATCAAAATTGATTACAAGAGGCTCATTGTTGGAAGGGCTCACTACCCAAAGGGCTTATTGTCCAAAAGAGAGATAGGCTCCCTGCCAAGGCCTCACTGCCCAAGAAGATCACTTCTTCTAGATTAAAAAGAGAATAGAAATAAACTATTACAAGGAGATTCACTATCTTAGAGAAACAAGAGAAACCACCACAACCATCCAAAATATTCAGCTCACTACCTCCAACAACTTCAGGCACACTAAAATGTAAACACCTTCTATTCAATACTTTTGATAGTCTTAGGCATTCATACTCACACTCAAATCTCAACACACGATAAAATACACATCATTTTTCACCCCATATCACATCACAAACTTCTCCAAAAATTGAGCTTGCATATATATCCTTTGTGACCTTGAAAAACCTTCTCCAAGTCAGCTTCAATGAAATGTATGCACCTCAAATGTGCAACCAAACAATAGGTAAACACCAAACACCTTCATGGTGGAAAGAAGTGAAGGCGGACTACACTAAGGGTTAACTAGGAACCAAATATACACTGACACACTACATCAAGATTCTACAAACAATGAAGCACATCTACAAATGGTGCTAGCATTCTAGATTCGCCAAACAACATTAAAACTACCAAACAACCACATTCACACTTCACCAGGTTTGAAAACATCCTAAAGATGACATAGAAACATTACACAACATCCTGAAATATTCCAACATCAACAAAATTTTCAACACTAGCACAAACACATACAATTGTGAATACTATCAACTTGTGTAACCAGTCAAACTACCACCAAGATACAACTCATAAACCAAAATTTTGAAATAGTTGAACACTAAACAATCCAAGGGAAGATAGGTAGAGGCAATATTATCACATTACCAAATCTGCAAGACAAGAAACTTTAGCATGAAGAAATATGGAGTAATTCCATTTATCCCAGATATCCCTCTTCACAAGTCAAGCACTGCCAAACATATCTTCTACTGCCACATTATCTAGTTTTTAAAACTCGCAATATAACACCTTTAAATACTTTTGGTCAAATTACATCCAAACCACACAAGAAAATATTCAAGAATGAAGAAATGCAGAACACAACACAAAACATATCCCTGTCACCTTGTACACTCTTTATGCAAATTTTCTCAAAAGAACTTGGAAACAAAGTGACCCTATTGCATTCGCAACACCTGCTCAACACCACAAACACCTTCTCATCATGACCACACTAGAGGTTGAAATCAATGGCAACATAGTGCAATAATCCCCCCTTTTCCATTGATGGTAACACCTACTAAAAACCCATCAACAACAAAAGAAACTTTGTGTCTCCAACACTCAAGTAGCTCCCCCCTTACTTAGGCATCTCTATCTCTCTCCCTTATTTCTTACATTTCTTTCCTTGTGTTTTTAGAATTATTTCTCTCCCCATTTGAAATCAATGGTAAAGGGAAACACTTATATAATTTACTTTTAGGCACAAGATATGCTCCCCCACACTGCAAAATTCAAAGACACCACTACCTACTCCCACTAAGATGTATCCTTCATCAATCTAGGACAAAGAAATACATCTTGAATTTCTCCCTTGGACAAATGGACCATATTATGCACCTAGTTGATAGGAGGGGAAATAACCCCTAGAGCTTATGTCTAAGATAATCAAATGCATCTTTTGGAAGAGATTGTGAAAATGTCTGCAACTTGATCCTTTGTAGGAACATATTCCAACTTTACTTCATTCTCAAAAACTTTCTCTATTAGGAAGTGATATCGGATAGAGATATGCTTTGTTCTTGAATGCATTACCGGATTTTTTGAAATGTTGATAACACTTGTATTATCACACAAGATAGAAATAGGTTAATCATATGACACTCATATATCTTTCAATGTATGCTTCATCCACAACACCTATGTGCAATAAGATGCAGCAATATATTTTACCTATGTAATAAATAAATTCTTACTTAACTAAGAAATTAGTATATTTCCAAGGAAGAAAGCACCTCCACTTGTACTTCTTATGTCATCTGCACAACCTGCCCAATCTACATCTATATAAGCACTCAAAGAGAATTCAGTATCCTTAGAATATCATAGACCATAGTCTAGAGTGATCTTCAAATATCTAAATATCCTTTGCACTACTGCCACATGTGATTCTCTAGGACATTCTTGAAATCTTGCCACAAGACATATTGCATGCATAATATCTAGTCTAGTTGTATTTAGATATAGCAATCCACCAATCATAGATATATACTTGGTCTGGCCTGTCTTAGGAGATTCATCATTTTTTCTTAGTTTACAACCAATAACCGTGGGAGTGCATATTGGTTTAGAGTCCTCTATTCCAAACTTCTTTAACATTTTCTTAACATATTTTAATTGTGAAATGAATATACCTTTTTTTGATTGACTGATTTATAGCCCATGGAATAAAGTCATCTCCCTAAATATTGAAATTTCAAACTCATTTTGCATTTCCTCTACAAACCTTTTACATATTGCCTCATTTCCTCCAAAGATTATGTCATCAATATACACAACCATAATCATGATTTGATATCTCTCAACTTTGAAGTAAAGTTTGCTATCTACAATATCCTTTTTTAATCCCTATTGCAATAAGTACTTGTCTAATCTTACATACCATTCTCTAGGAGCTTGTTTGAGCCCATACAAAGTTTTCCTCAAACTGTAGACCATATCAGGATCTTCTAATAATTGAAAACCTTCTGATTGTTTAATGTATACCTCTTCTTCTAACTCACCATTCAAAAATGCAAATTTTACATCCATCTAATATACCTTGAAGTCTTTATGTGTCGCAAAATCCAAAAACATCCTAATAGCCTCCATTCTTTCATTAGGAGCAAAATTATCTTCAAAGTATATTCCTTCCACTTATGAGTAGTCCTTACACACAAGCCTAGCCTTGTTTATGATAACTCTCCATTATCATTCAATTTGTTCTTGAAAACCCATTTAGTTCCTATCACATTCTTGTTTGTTGGTCTTGGGACCAGTTCCCACATCCGATTCTTCTCAATCTACCTCAACTCTTCATCCATAGATTTGATCTAGTTTTCATCTTTGCATGCTTCAATAACTATTTTAGGTTCTATTTCAGAAAGTAAACAAAAGTTTACATGTTCCTCTACCATAGCAGATTTTCTTCTTGTCAACACACCTTTGCTTTTGTCTCCAATTATTTGATCCTTGTTATCAATCAGATATGCAGTGTTAAATTTGCAAAAATCTAACTATTTGTTGACACATGGAAACCTTCTTCAGATGTGGGAGATCTGAACGAAGAAGGAATCTCCCAAGTGAGCTGGTTCTTCGAATGATAATTTTTATTCTAAATGATTTGAGGTAAAGAGTTAGAAAGATAACTGAAATTAAACCTATGACTTAAAATAATTTTCAGGAACTTAAAGATGACTCTATTTTCTACCCACAAACAGCTCTCAGAAAACAACAATATCTCACAACCTCTCATGAACACTCAACACATAAATGATTTGCATGAAGATTCAGATTTGAAAACAACATGCAAACTATATTTTATGGACTTTCTACATCAAGAATTACAATTCTAGGACATGACAAGGATTCTGTAAATAGAAATCGCAATATGATATCAAACTAAAACTGCAATTGACACAAAAATTGAGAAATAGGAATGTTGTTTAAATTAACTGAAGGAGTATCAAAGTTTGAGTATAATTTTTGGTTACAAAACTCTCAGTTTTAGCATGAGAGGAAGAAACAATAATCTGGACTAAGAAAAACCCTAATTTTTTCTTCAAGATATATCACCAAAACCCTAATCCGAGCTCAGGAAGAAAGCTCAAGGAAAAGCATCTAAAGCTGCTCCAAAATGTGGCATAAAAAAGGAAAACTCACACTTTTTGCATATGCATGCCATAAGGCCTCTAAAAATTGGTAAAATCTGCTTTAAAAGCAAATAAAACACTTCATCTCTTCTCCATGCAGCTCAAATCCGACCAAGGAAAAGTCAAACTTATTTTGTCTCATAAACTGCTAAAAATAGCAAGAAAGAATTAAAAAATTTATAAATCATTGTTTTATCTTCTACTTTACAACATGCAATTTTACAACTTGATTTATTTTGTAATTAAAGATTAAAAATATTTTGCAAAATACAACTTTATTTCTCCATTACAAACTTGTTTTTTCTTATAAAAAAATCATAAAGATAATAAGTAATCTCCACCATTACATGTAATTGATTTCTTTAAAATCAATTGAAAATATAAATGCCTAAGGTATGGATTTTAATTTAAAGCAATACTACTCTAAGACCTGATTGATTTCTATAAAATCAATTACAAATAAATGCGTAAGGCATTAAGGCATAAGTAAACTCACACCATATTTTAATTTATTTATCTCCAAATCAATCAAAACTAAATGCCTAAGACATATATTGGTCCACATTTAAATTTTAATTGATTATCAAAATCAATTAAAAACACTAAGGCCCCTAACCACTCTCTATTTTTGACTAAGGCATAAGATCAGAAATACCTAAAGTCTAAAGGCTATGAAATATTCTATCAATAGAAGCCTAAGACTTAGGCATAAAATTATATGAAGACCTCCCATAATGCTCGACCTAGGGCAAGTATTGAAAATCAATTGACAAAAACTAATGAAATGATTTTATTCAAAGGTTAAAAGCTCATTTTCAAATTAGGGCATGTATGGATAGACAAAACTTGAGTCAAACCCAAAATTCATTTCATTTCTCACTTGCAACTTTTGGAAGAACTCTGCCTGGGAGGAGCGTCGCCATGTGAGCTAGGGTTTTGTAGCTCTGAAATGATTGGGAACTCCATGATTTCTTCATATTTCTCCTCCAAAATGGTCGACTCTTCTTCTATGACAATGGTGAGTCGATTTGCAAGGCATTTTGTGGCTTCATTTTTTATTTGAAAGCAAGAAATGGCCTCTAAGGCCGCAACATGTATGCTTTATCTCTGATATTTTTGTGTTCATTCTCTATGTTATTTCATTACCTCCTTGGCCGCCATGAATATGCGCTCGAGCTTTGCATTTGGAAGCTCTTATGAGCCTGGCCGCGACTAGTATGTTCTCTGACAGCTATGAGATGGTATGTTCTCCTCCTTTCATTGTTTTCCTGCTAAAACAAAAGCTTTTAAGAGCTTATGCTTTCATTATCAAGACTAAAATAGACCCACTATGCAGGCCGCGCCATGTATGAACAAAATCTGCATTTTTTTATGAGTTTAAATGCTGTAACACAACTTCAAAATGGCTTCCCCTTTTTTGTATCTACATTTTTTAATTCAAACCCTTACATGGGTATTCATTATTTGAGAAGAAGAAAGGCCGCCATTGAAGATTTCATGTGCTCTATTTGTATTTAGAATGTAATCTGTATTTCTCCAAACTTGGGCTTCGACCCATGATAGCATTCTGTATTTCTCTCATGAGCTCATAAAGCTCTATGGTTGCGGCGAGTATAACTTGTTTTCTCAATATTTTGAAGAGATCGAAAGCTCATCATTGTATATTTCGATGCTATTTTCATGTATGAAAATAAAATCCCATGTGGGTAATTACATTTATGCAAGAAAATGTTTATCTTTTGTATGCATTCAAAACCCTCAAATGGGTTAGCTATAATATAGAGAAAACTACATTTTGAGTCAAAAACCCTCATGTGGGTAATCAGTATTTTGAAAGAAAATGTTTCTTTTTGTACTTTCTGTTGAAAACCCGGCATGGGTACTCTAAAACAAGGAGAAAAATATTTGTAACCTTATAGCAGCATCACACTGTAAATTATGATTATTTGCACTTCCAAAAAATGCAACTCTTGATATGATTAAAATACTTGTTTTCACCATTGCTGCTACTCATGATATCTGCCATATATACCAAGATAGGATTGTGTTCACATACATGCCTATTATAGCTATCATTCATTGGCTCCATTATTTACTGTCATTATGACACTTCTGGATAATTTCATAAATGATATAACACTTCTGACAGGAAACAACACTAATTGTTCTATTGTTGTTCTAGAACTTGAATGAAACTATTATTCTCCTTTATAATACCATTCTATGTGTTGTTATCCTTTGTAAGAAGCTTTATTGATGAGGCATTATGTATGCCTGTTCACTATCATCATCATGACACGAAACACCTGGTGCTCATGAACAAAAAAATATGAAACAACATAAATAAATGTGAACAGACCCAAGGCAGCAAAAACAATTAATATGACAACAATATCTAAAACTTCCAAAATGCAAATGATGGATTTTAGCTGAATCAAGCTTGTTAATTTTATTATCCATTTGTAATTTTTATTTCATTTCTTCGATCTGACTGTTATGAATGCATAATAAACTTGATTGTTTTGATGACTAAAACTCTGTTTTACTTCCTTATTTATGGCTCAGATGAGCTTGATAATGTATTTCCTTACTCAACCCACTTGTAAATTTAAGGGGAAACATGTCGAGCTCTACCCTTGTGGGAGCCCATTTTACTCCACATGATTTATGTCTTCATAAGATGATCAACTACATGACTTTTCCTATACCTACACAGGAAACAAACAATGTTAGCAAAAATAATATATTATTATGATGTTTCCATGATATGGCATTTCATTTTTAGACTCTCATTTATGCACTCTTCTTGATTGTTTCAATGTATTGTTAGCGACATTCTACATTATTTTTGGTGGTTCATGTAAGGATTTTCATAATCGAAGCTCTAACTGGACTTTCCCAAACTTTTGCAAGTCGATTGGAGCTCGAGGGCGAAGGATGGTGCACCACTTCTGCATCGACCTACAACAATAGGCAATGATGATTATGTTGATTCTTATGTGTTTTTCCCTTTCCTGCATCTTTAGTAGTGTAGAATGCTCCTAGTGATGCATTGAAACAGTTACCTCCACAACTTGTGTGGATTATTTAATTTCTCCTTCTGCTTTTCATATTTTAAAAAGAAAATGCATCTCAAATGCAAAATTGTATAATCATTTGTATTCTTGCAATCAAATGAAATCTGTAAGGTGAGTAATGTCATGAAATAAAATGAAAGCAATGAATGCTTAATCATTTGTATATTCAGTTTTGTACTTCATTTGTTCTACAAAACATTGAGAAATACTTCTGAAACTCTGTTTTGTGAAAAGACTTGTAGAACTGATACTTGTTAAATATAGTGCAAACAACACTTAAAGCATAAGAAAAAATTAACTGAACTTCCACTTTAAGATATAACAAAATTAAATCAGCTCCACCAATCGAGCTGTAGTGAAATTGGTAACAATCCTCAAAATGATTTTTATACTCATACTTAGGAGTCTTAGGATTCCTTTATGAAGCTTCTTCTGCTTCCACTAGTATCTCTTTCTCTTTATCTTCTTCTTTTTCTTCTTCTCTGTAAGGGGCTTCATCAGATTCATATCCTTCTATCAACACTAAGCTCTAATGTGATTCTTCATCCACTTTGACATTTACACTTTCAAATATCTTCTTTAACCTTTTGTTGTAGCACTTATATGCCTTGCTCTTTGTAGAATATCCAAGGAATATTCATTCATCTAATCTTGCATAAAACTTTCCTAGGTTTTCTTCATCCCTCTTGATATAATATTTACTTCCAAACACTCTGATATATTTCATAGTAGGATTTTTTCCATACCATAGCTCATAGGGGGTCTTTGAACTAACTTCTCTTGCTTTTCCTCTATTGAGAATGTGAACTATGGTATGAATAGCTTCTCTCCAATAGACATTTAATAGATTTGATTCCTTCAACATGGTTCTTGTTGGTTCTTGAACTATCTTATTCTTCCTCTCCACAATTCCATTCTATTCTAGAGTTCTAGGAGCTGATAAAAATCTTTTTATTTATTTATCTTCCCAAAAAATATTAAACTCATTTGAGTTGAAATCGCCACCTATTTCGGACCTAAAACACTTGACTTTCAAATCCATTTCATTCTCAACCATAGATTTAAATACTTTAAATGTATCTAGAGCTTCTAATTTTTCTTTGAGAAATGTCACTCAATTCATTCTAGAGTAATCATCTATTAACAACATAAAAAACTTGTCACCTTGAGAGTTTCTTGTTGTGGTAGGTCCACATAGGTTTGTATACACCAAATCCAAAGGCCCTATAGTAGAATATTCCTTAGTTTTAAACCTCTTCCTTGTCTATTTTCCAACCTAAAACTCTTTGCAAATTGCATTGATAGGCTTTGTAATTCTTGGAAAGTCTCTAATAGCATGAGTAGAGTTGATATTTACTAGGCTATCAAAATTGATGTGACACATTCTCTTATGCCATGGCCAAATTTCATTGGTTTGTGCCATAAAGCACTTACCACCATCACTTTTGAGCTAATAAACATTTCCTTTTGTCCTTGTTCCTACTGCAACCAATTTTTTGGAGCTTCCTTTTTTGATTTCACAACCATCATCCTGAAACACCAAATTGAATCCTCTACTACACATTTTTCCCACACTAAGAATATTATGTCGAAGACCCTTGACATAAAGAACATCATTTTTTTTATGCTTGCCATCAAAACTAATTGAACCTTTTCCACAAATCAGCAAATGTGTCATCACCAAACTTAACAAGACCATCATCATACTTC
The DNA here is from genome assembly GCA_007115665.2 of Sequoiadendron giganteum. Classification (NCBI taxonomy): domain Eukaryota; kingdom Viridiplantae; phylum Streptophyta; class Pinopsida; order Cupressales; family Cupressaceae; genus Sequoiadendron; species Sequoiadendron giganteum. The sequence goes on from CM021100.1 coordinate 858,610,120, forward strand.
TCAAGTTTAACATACTTACTCTTATCACCTATCATATGATTTGAACATTCGTTGTCAATTATCTGGTAGTTTCTCTCCTCTCTTGCATGAAAGGCAATCAAAATAGTTGATTCAATATAGTGACCTATTTTCAGAGAAATTTCCTTCACCCATATTTTAGGGTTAGTAGAATTAGTTCCAACATTCAAATCCATCAACAAGCATTCCTCACTTCCATAATCTGGATAGTCTAATTCCTCATCATTAGATGTACCATTATCTTCTTTAACATAATAACTCTTCTTGAAAGATTAACCTTTATGATCTTTATGTTTGTCATTTAAAACTTTACCTAGACATTTTGAAGCATAATGACCTATCTTTCCATAATTGAAACATTTGAAAGGTAACTTACCTCTATATTTTCTAGTGTCGTTTTTCAATCTTCTTACAAAATTTACTTCCACTTCATCAAGACCATCCTGATCAAATTCATCATTCTTCTCTTTCCTACTGAATTTAAAAGTAGTTTCTTTCCTTGAGGAATCTTTGTCAAACTCTCTTAATTCAAAAGTAGTTAAAGCAACAAACAATTGATCTCTAGAATATTGATCCAAATTATGAGCTTCCTCAATAGTAGAAACTTTAGCACTATAATATTTAGGAAGGGTTCTCAATACCTTTTCACAATTTCACTTTCCTCTAGTTTTCCACCAAGACCATTGATGGCATTGAATTTTCATCCACCCTGAGCATGTAGCCTAAAATATCTTCATCCTCTGACATCCTTATAGTTTCAAATCTGGCCTTAAAATTTTGCATCTTTTCTTGCTTGACCTTAACATCTCCTTCATAGATGCTTTTCAACTTCTCCCAAATCTCTTTAGTAGTTTTGTAACTTATTACCTACACAAGTTTTGAATCAGAGAGCCCACTCAAAATAGAATTCCTTGATTTACCATTATTCTCATAATCCTTGATATCATCTTCACTAGTCAGAGAAGTAGTAGGCATAGCGCATCCATATTCAACTAATTTCCATATGCCAAACCTTGATGAGACAATAAAGGCTTCCATCTTGGCTTTCCAAAAGGCATAATTTCTTCCATTGAACAGAGGGACTTTGACACCATTCTTGTGTGACATTGAGGTCTACCTCAAGAGGTTAAGCTTCTTCTAAGGAACCTCTACTTTGATACCAATTTTTAGACATATAGGAAAATTGAGAGGGGGGTAAATTAGTTGTGCATTAAAACCTTCAAACCTTTATTAAGCATTAACATGAAAGAAAATAAATGAAACATCAACACATCCACAACCATACACAATAAAACACTAGATTTTACATGGAAAACCCAATAAAGGAAAAACCATAGTGAGGATTAGATCACTATATGAATATCAAAATTGATTACAAGAGGCCCATTGTCAGAAGGGCTCACTACCTAAAGGACTCATTGTCCAAAATAAAGGCTCACTATCTCAGAGCAATAGGAGAAACCACCACAACCATCCACAACCTTCAACTCACTACCTCCAACAACTTCAAGCATACTAAAATGTAGACACCTTTTGTTCAATACTTCTAGTAGTCTTAGGCATTCATACTCGCACTCAAATCTCAACACATGATTACATACACATCATTTCACACCCCATCTCACATCACACACTTCTCCAATAATTGACCTTGCATATGTCCTCCATGACCTCAAAAAACCTTCTCCAAGTCAACTTCAATGAAACGTATGCACCTCAAATATGCAACCACAAAATAGGTCGGCAACAAAAACCTCCGCAGTGGAATTAAGTAAAGGAAGACCACACCAAGGTAACTAGGACCCAAATCTACACGGACATGCTACATCAATCTTCCACAAACAATGAAGCACATCCGCAAATAATGCTAATATGCTAGATTGGCCAAATGACATTAATACTATCAAGCAACCACATTCACACTTCACCAGGTCTAGAAAAATCCTAATGAACACATAGCAACATTACATCACATCCTAGAATATTCCAACATCAAGAGAATATTCAACAACACTAGCGCAAACACATAAAACTGAGAATACTATCAACCTATGCAGCCAGTCAAAATACCGCCGAGATACAACTCATGAACCAAACTTGTGGAATAACTAAATGTTAAAAAATCCAAGGGAAGATAGGTACATGCAATATTATCACATTCCCAAATATGTAAGGTAAGAAATTTTAGCACAGAGAAATGTGAAGCAATTCCATTTCTCCTAGATATCCCTCTTCACAAGTCAAACACTGTCAAACATATCTTCTAATTCCACACAATCCAAAACCTTAAAAAATGGATATAGCACCTTTGAAGACTTTTGATCATCACATCCAAACCACACAAGCACATATTCAAGAATGAAGAAATGTGGAACACAACATAGAACACATATTTGTCACCTTGTACACTCTTTATGCAAATTTTCTCAAAAGTACTTGGAAACCAAGTGACCCTATTGCATCTGCAACACCTACTCAACACCACACACACCTTCTCATCCTAACCACACTAGAGTTTGACATGAATGAAAGCACTGATGACAACATAGTGCAGCAAATAGTAGTTATGATGTGTTCAATAACATGATTATAGGGAGGTAAAAAGTGGAATAAGAACCTTCACCACCATTATGATATGTAATTAATATATATGAAATTATTAGAGGTGTAAGAAAGCATCTTTGATGATGGGTAAGAAGAAATTTATCCTTTCTTGGAGTTGGGGAGTTGTTATTTTGTCATCTAATTGATTAATTTTGTCCTCTAGTGAAGATGGATTCTTAAGTTCATGATAAATCTCCCAACTCTTTTGGAAAGATATTTCTAACTCTTGGACATATTTCATGAGGTCTGCTTTGCATATTTAATACTTAGGCATAGGTATTAGGACTTGGTTTATAATACCATTTATGATACCTTGTATTAAATTTTCATACATATTGAGGCCTTGGGATAATGGTAAGGATGAAGAGAAATGATGAATTTTTTTATGGTTATGCTATCAGATTTCTACTAGAGGAAGAGGATGTTGATCACCAGGGAGGAAAGATATTTCTATTTTACTTTAATATATTATTATTTTTAATAATACATTAGTTCGATGATTTGGAGGCTAGGTTTTTCCTAAAATTATTTTCCCAAGGTATGCCTATGTCATTCTCTTTCTTATGGTTGGTTTTTCTTCTATATCAATCATTATTTCTTTTTCGAGGGTTTTACATGTCATAATGCTGCTAATGTTTTTATAGATTTCATTAATATAATAATATCATATAAGGGTTAATATGGAAATAAATATAATACTTAATAATTATGTGTAGATTTGATTTAATTGATATTTGGTTTTAAGGGTACTTTTGCTAACATGAATAGATAGAAATTTGACTAATTGAATTTGTATGGCTTCATCTTCTAATGTATAAAAATTACAATATGTATTAGCACCATTTTTAAACCTTTGGAAAATATGGTATATTATGAGGATTATTTATTCCTAAGTCTAACCACTAGTTCTACTAATTTAATGATTTTATATAAATAATTAGAGATAAAAAGAAAACATGCAATGAGTCTAGGATGATGTCAAAAGAAGATAAGGTAGAATTTGTTCTCTTTAAGATATTTTACCTAGGTGTTATTTTTAATTGTAACATTCCTAGATGATTTCAAAATTAATAAGTGAATATCTTTAAATACAACCACAAAAAAAAAGAAAAAGAAAACACAAACATGTATTGGGTCAGCTCATGATGAATTGTAGAAGGAAATTGATTACCTTTAATTTGAATTTGAACTTTAAAAGCTTGAGGTTTAGATATATTATTATGGAAATGATTTGGGTCAAGTCTACACTCATATATTTGATATAGGGTGATGAATAGATATCTAGGTATTAGAATCAATATTTGGGGATGAGTGGTGGTCTGGATGTGGTGATTCCATTAACCATTTGCACAAAATAATAGTCAATATAGACTAATCATTACTTTAGGGTCACTCTAGTTGAATTTGGTTTGAAACATAATTAAAAATAGAATGGGTATGGATATTTTACCATTAAATTTCCCCCCACATTGATGTGAATAAAAACTAATAGGAAAATGAATATCAAAGTAAAAAAGTAGTCAATATGTAAATTACACTAAAAAGGATATAATTTTTCTCAAATTATATAGATCATTATTGAATTTTCCTTATGATTTGAACCTCATTATAAACTTGTAAAATATAGAAGAATATTCAATGAGTACTGTTTTCACATTTGTAAAACAAGCACTAACTAAACTTTTTTGAAAAATAACTATCCTTGAAAAAATGAAGAAGTGTAAGAGATGTTTCCTAGTAATAAAATTTAAAGCTCCAACTAATAATAAATGTAAAAGGAATATAAATAAGAGGATAAGGTACCAAAGGAATTGAAACATGCTAAGATCCAAATCTACAAAAAATATGATAAGGACTTTAACTATACAAAAAATACACCTTTTTGGAATGGTAATGAAGCTCTCTATAATAACATAAATGATAATACTAGCATAAATGAATCATTATAACCAAAATCATTAAGAAATATCAATGATAATATATAACCTCCCTCCAATTGGTTGCATACAAAGAAGGCGAGAAATTGGATGTAAGGGGAGACAAGATAACATGTGTAAAGCACAATAAGCATGTAAAAAATATTAAAAAAATAATCATATAAGATATGAGCATGAATGTACATGGGACATTTCAATAAATAATACCATCTATTGTAAAAAATATGACAATGAATATCACAAATAGTTAAGAGATAATTGACCCAAGAATCTAATTAGTTGGTAGCTACCTCAATATCAATTGATCTATGATCAACAATATAACATTGTAAATTCATGATATCAATTGAATTTATTATTGGTTTGAATTTGGAGTAGATAAAATAAAAAAACTTGTTCCAAATCAAAAATTGATGATGATGATTCTTATTTAATTAGGACTAAATTTACCATGTAACTACTCTTTAACATTTGGAATCTTAGGTTGCAGCCTATCATGGTCTCAAATTGGCACAAACTAAAGGGTACAAGAAATTTTGGCTTGAGGGGGATTCTCTCAATATCATTAACAATTTGAAGAATTGTGCTGCCACCTCATGGACAATTGAACATTTGATTAAAGACTCTATTGATATTCTTAAGTCCTTTGATGATTATTATATTTCTCATATATTGAGAGAGGGAAATGGAATTGCTGATATATTTTCTAATCTTGGAGTTAGAGGTGCTAGGGAATGGGGATTTAACGACCCCTACCTATAGAAGCTATCACAACTATTAACCATGATGGCCAAATCTAATGTGAATGATGATTTAATAAGGTTTGGGGCATGCATGACTTTCATCATGTGGCAGGTTATGATTTTGAAGGGTGGTAAGAAAGATTTGGATTGAGTTGATTGTACAAGGGCTGATATCCGTAGGGAACGAAACACTAGGATCATTAATCACTCCTGCAATTATTCCCTTTTCACATTAATTATGGGCACTCTTTGCTTAGCTTTCTTGATATTTTCTCTCATTGCTTTCAAAATTATCAAAAAAATTAACTCTGCAAGTCTAGAAGCCATGGGAGGAGATAGGAACTGCATTGAACCTTTCTCGTGTGATGCGGTCAAGAAGAAGCCAGAGGTTTAAAAGATATTAGAGAAGGGAGGGATGAATCCATACTTGGAGAGGTTATGTGGCAACAACCCTCAAACTACTGCATTGTTTGCTAAAGGTTGGAACAATAGGGTTCTCAAGATGGGAGGAACGGAGTTTGATGTGAATGAAGATTTCATCGCCAATATCATTGGTTTGTCAATGGAGGGAAATATTTTTTTTAGAGACAAAAATCAAGCACAGACTGTCATGAAAATATTTTTCAAAGGCGATGAAGCTCAAGCGCTGTTGATGACAAGGAGTGGCGAGTATTAGAGGAAATCTCTTAAGGTGTTGTGGGGGATGTGGCCAAGGATCTCATGCGGTTCATTTACCTTGAAGGTTGCTTCTTTGTGGTTAATGCCTACCATTTTTTTTTACATAATCACTTTTTCCACAAGAAAAATATTTATTTACCCTATTATCTTTTGGCTTCTCTGGATGCTGGCCTCATGGACCATAAGAAAAACCCAAAGAATCTTGTTCTTCATGTGGGGCTTATCCTTTTAATTTCTGATTATGCTAAAGAATTTGAAGTGGTAAAGATGCTCGCAGCCCCTAAGGGTAAGCAACAGAAGCCAGAGGAAGGTTATGAGATGGTATCTAAGGAGGAGATGGCTAGTAAAAAATAAGAAGAGGAAGCTCATCATAGAAAAGGAGTCAGCTTTTGATGAGGATTTTGACTATGTTTCAGACTCTCTTGCTACCATGGAAGTGGATACTCAATCCCTTACTTTGGGGAAGTCAAAAAAAGAGGAGTCGAGCCCTAATAAGGGTTATGATACTTGTAGTGAGGAGTCAGTTGCTGAAATGTTGAGTAGATGCATGAAGGAGAAGAAGGATGTGGCTAGTGAGGTTTCTTTGCCTCGCCCTACTCTAGGCCTGAAACAAAATAAGGAGCTGGAGCTGGGAAGTAATAAGATGGTGGTTAGGTCTGCGAGTAAAATGTTGGAGTTGAATTCTCCTCTTAAAATTGTTGGCAGACAAGGCACTATTGTGCATTCTCCGATTGGGGCTCCAGATTTGCAAATGGAATGGAAGGCTATGGCTGAGGTGGGGTAGGGTGCTAAGGATTCTCCTGTTGTGGACCTGGATAGGAAAAAGAAAAGAAAGGTGGTTGCTGCGGAGATTGTGGAATCCATTCAAAGAATCAAGATGCCAATTGTTGTTGGGAAGGGGTAGGATGTCTCTACCAATCAAGATAAGGGAAGCTCCTCACATGAGGAGGATGCTAAGGGTAAGGGAATTTTTAATATTCATAAAGATAATATTTCTGATGTTTTGGGAATTTCCAGAGAGGGTTCCATAATTTTTTATAAGTTTCTTTAAATGGATGTTCTATGAACTTAATATGACAAATGTGAAAGTTCATGGTGTGATGAGAAAATCTTATGAGTCCCTAGTTCAGGATCAGATTGATGATCTAATGAACTCTCTGACAATTATGGCAAATGAAACACTTTTGATGAAGCAAAATCTTGAAGGAAGAGTTATTACCCTTGAAAATCATCTAGAGAGGATATATGCTAACATGGATAAGGGTGGGGAGGGGAATAAATCTGGGGTTAATTTCGAGTCTATTGGTATTACCTCTCCTATTGATATTGTTAAAAATTCAAGGAGGCTATTGATATTGGTGTTGGTGGTATGATGATGGAGGGAGAGGTTTATGTTAATAAGGGTAGAGAGAAGAATAATGTTTTGATTGGTGAGGTGAATTTGGGTGGGCTTGGGGCTAGGAACCGTAACAAGACTAAAGCACAGGCTGGAGATCCTATTAAATAATTGTTTGAAGACATGGAAGAGGACCTGAAGGATGTGACATGCGATATGGAGGCTACAGATATTCTAAAGAATATGTAATGTTGTTATTTGTGTTCCTCCTTTTTGGCTCACTTTTTGCTAATGGTGCGCTGTGTTTGGGATGATATGAACTAGTTGTTATTTTCTTTTGTTTCAGCTGCTCTTTTTTTGTGAATGGTTTCAGGCCCCTTCAAAGCCCATTTTTTACCTCTAATAAAAAACATTTGGAATCTTAGAATTAGAACAAAGAATGAAGTCATCAAGGTAAGATTATCTCTACATATTTCCTTTATTATAAGTTATCTTTAACCGTATTTAATATTCTCATAGATTATTTAATGCATTAACTTATCTCTCATCATATATATTCCCTATATGTAGTATTGCAGATAATACCTTGAAGAGAAACAAGAGAAATGAATATCTAGCTCAAGGGTCATATTATCTTAGTAGCATAAACCAATGAATATGGATTATACTTAGTAAGAGTGAGAATACAAGTATGACAATTCCATGACGTAGGAATAAGTTTATATTCTAATTAGTACCATACTTATCAACTATATTTCTTTTTAAAAAAATGCTAGTCATATTAGTAGCCCCGAAATAACCATTACCCTAAGGATAGTAAGTAGTAGAAAAATATTGGTGAATATAAAATTATATATTTATTTCTCCATTCTTAAGGGTGTATCATTATACATAACAATAGTAGAGAGTAAATTAAATCTAGAACAAGCGTTTCCATAATTAAAGAAAAAAAATTGGATGTAGGAGTGGATTTATATGGGATAGACTCAACCCATGTTAGTAAAATTATATGTATTGATTACTAGAAAAGAGATTCCCTTAATAGAATAAGGAACAATATTTCCCACCCACTAATTCTAATACCCATATTGAAAACATTCATTTAGAGGTAAATGGATGAATCTCATGAGTGGATACATTGTACACATCTAAAATAAATCATATGGTTTTTTCTCAATTTTACTATGGTTATTCCCTATGTGTTCATTAAAAAACTAGCACTAACATGGACCCAACATATTCCCCCATGGGCACCTTGAAGGGAAATATATTTCTCACTATCATCAAGACATCTAAGTAGTCTAAAATGAAGTAATGGTGTATTATACACTTCCTAAACAAAACCCAGAGGAAGTATGTGCAAAAAAAAATATTATAGTTAAAAAAATATAATACCCAAGGAGATGCAAGATGATTTACATGGGGAATGCCCTTTTATTGAAAACATTGCACATTCTATAGAAAAACCAATTGTATTATTTAACAACTATGAGGATACCATTCAAATATTAGGCTATACTTTAGTATAATTAATAATTAAATTCTAGAGTAAATTTGATAGCATAGTAGTACTTATAAATAAATCATACAACCCATACTTGGATCCAATTGAAGAACCCAGTATTAAGGAGATCCATTATGAGAAACTATAAGTGGTAAACCACAAACCATGATCTAATATAATGGCCTAAATATGGAACCCAAATTTATGACCCAAATTCCAACATGCCCCCCATGGTGAGTTAATACTGTAATAATAGTAGATTCTTGTATATTGTCATAACACTAAATAAGTCCAATATCCACTCACCAAATTGGGTGCTCCATTCTAGCTCTATAATATCCCTTAAAATATGCTCTATGAAACATCATAATATGCATCATAAAGATGGTCAAAATTCCTAATCAATAATTATAATCTCCTACAAACAAGCTCTTATGCATCATAGTATTTCTTTACACTACTATCTTTCTCACAAATTCTCTTTCACATCCTCTATGACACGATATTATCTTATACACTATTATTCAAATCATAATAATGCATGAGCATGGTGTAATGACCAAGTCATAAATGGATGCCCTTTTTCATGTGCACTCACAAATAATAAATAAAAAAAATATTAAATAATTAATTGTGAACATTGTAGTTACAAGGTGTATAACACACCCATCCTAAAATTATCCCACTTATTATATATACCTTGCAAGAGTAAAGGGGAACATAAACACTATCAAATAACCACCAAGGGTCATGAATCTTATAAGAATCATTTCGTAACTTAAACTTCCTTGTGTTCATAAACTTCACCAATGCATCTACAACATTCACCAAAGTATAAATCTTCTCTAGCATCACCCTCACATAGTCTACCATGTCATGTACAAAATGGTAGTATATATCTATGTGCTTTATCCTTGCATGAAAAGTAAGGTTACTTATAGAAATACGTTACCCTAAAAATCACAAAGAATTCTAATAATTGACACCCTAGCTATCATAAGAATTATAATAATTCCCTAACTTAGCCACACATATAAATAAAATAAGTTAAGCTAGATGGATTCATTATGGAAATGAGTAGGTATCATGTAATCAACCTCTATAGTGGAAAAAGTGATCATAGGTTTTTTATTCTCATCCAATTGATAGCACCAACAAATAAAATGTAAACATGACCATTGATGGATCTTCTACTATCAACATCACCTACTTGATTTGAATCGATGAATTTATGAATATCCACTAAGCATTATTCCCTTGTAGAATAAACATGATAAAAAATAGATTACTTGGTGGTACCCCATAAATATGTGAAGACTCTTTTAACTGTAAACCAATGATCTCACTTAAGATTAGTTGTATTAGTTAGGTAATCCCATTGGGAAAATTATAGTCTTCTATAGATAATAACATTAAAATTCACAATAGAACTAGCATAATGCACTTGAGTCATGTCCTCCATCTAACTAGGTGTAGACAAAAATTACTCATAGGTCTTGTTGTGTGGTCTCACAACACACCCCAAGATTGTAAGGCTTGGGTACCCAAATTAATATTTTTAACTCTTATGGTACGAGCTAGCTAGTTGGAAGATCACCGAAAAAAAGAGGTAAACTAAATATTTGATTAAAAGGGTACTTTGTAATAAAGTGTTTTGGGTATTGGATACCAAGAACTGAGAATGTTTGAAAGGCATAAAAGGTAATAAAGATATGAGCTAAGCATTCTAGTCTGATATTTGAAGCCCATGATAAATGGAAGTCCGGGGAAAGTTTATGGGTAAAGCTGAATACTGGGTACCGGGTTGCGATATAAAGTGAAGTTTTGAGATTTGTGATTATCTAATGAGTCTGATACTCCGGTAATCCGGTATATGTAGAAGATAATCATGCAAAAATTTATAATGTGCTTGGAAAGTGTGTTATTTATATAAATTTATGTTATAACATTTTAATAATGGTTTTATTTACATGAGATGTTTATAAAAAAAATTAATGTGTGGAATTTATGATTGCAGGAAATACATATTGTGATGCAAAGTTTGGGTATGGACAATAAGGAAAACTTGAATCACTGATAGAATCATTTCCAAATCAGATTACTTACTCTGGGAAGTTATAATGCAAAAAGATTTGAGTCCATCAGAATGCTCGAGATCTTGGTATTAAACCCACGGTGGAAACAAATGTCAATCTCTAGGGAAGCCCATTCCCGAGAGTAGTATATCCAAAGCAAAACTGAGTGTTGGAACTGAGTGATAAGATGATCATTCTGAATGTATGGGAAGTTCCAACATGCTATCCTAATTCAAGTTATTATCCTCGCACTAAAAAAAGATTAAAACCTGAAGAGCTTCAATGAGCAATTGAAGTTGATCTCCATTGACTTCAATTGTAATCTCCTAGTCAATCACTATCTTCCACGTGCCTTGATATGATTAGTCCCTTAGATTCTCTCTCATGTATTTGTCTTATCATGTCTGTGCCTTGTGTTCTATAAAAGGCCAAAGGATATCTTTTTTAAGTTAAGCTCAAAATTTGTGGATGTCAGAAGAGCCAAAACTTCTCCAAGTTTTGTTCTTTTCTCCTATTTTCTGAATCATTCCAGTTTAAAAACTTGTATGCATGTAGACATTGATTAATATCAGAGCCAATTTGATAGCTACCTATCTCATGAATCTTTTGTAGCTGGTTTTGTTAGTTCAACCAAACAAGACTATATGTTGCATTGTTTAAGGGTGCATACAGAACCTACTCGGTGTCCAAACTAAAACCCCTCTCTTTAAAAGCTTGCATCATTTTATATGTAGTTGTAAAGAAATCCAGTGAAGTATAAAGCAGTTTTCTTTGATTTAATTAATTCTTTGGGGCATGCATGGAGAATAACTGGGAGAAATTTTAATTTCAGTATTTTTTATGCTTTATTTTAGAATAGATTGCTTAAATTTTGAAAATATTCCAAAACATAGATAAATGGATGGAAATTTATTGAAAATATTTCGTTTTACATTGAAAATTGCTAAATGCTTAAAGCTAAATCTACTTAAGTGATAGCAAATGAAATTGTGGAGGTTCATGAAACATTATTTCAAATCTTTCAATTTCATGATCAGTGTCTAGTATATATGTGATTCTAAACAACATTTTCCCTTTGATATTAACAACAAAATCACATCATACCCTAAAGTGAACCTAGTACGATCATGACTTGATTATCGAAGACTTGGGATTGAACCGAGTCAATGTTTTTGTTCTGTTTACGCAGATTTCCCCTTTGAGATTGTCTTGTTCCATATCTTTCAAGAAGGATAGGCCTCTTTACGGTTTGTCTGTGAATATTTTTATTTGCCCTATTGTTGTGAGTGAAATCATTGTCAATGGGAACTGGTGCTAGAAGGAGGGCATATTTTTGAATTTTTTTATCTAGTCCCAAGTTTTAAAGCTTGTAAAGTGAAATTGAATACAAGCTAGTATTTTAGTATGGAAGTTGAGAAACTTGTGAAAAAATTTAACTAGAGATTATATCCTTTGAGTTTTCTCACTTTTGGTAGTCACCGAATGTAGAATTCATGATACAACTGATCATGGTGAACTTGATTGTGAAATATTTTTAACTAGGGTAAGCTTAGCCATGTGTAAAGTGATTTCATTAACAGAAGAAGTTCTAACTGCTAGAAGGAAAGAGCCATTAGTGAAAATTATGTGCAAACCTAGTAAAACTAGAAATATTAAAAAATCAGCTAATACATCAAAATAGTTGGATAACTGCAATTATTATAATGAAAATTGTAACACGTTGCAGGAAAATAAATGAGAATGTTGAGATTTTAGAATATTGCATCAGAAACGAGGAAACGAAATTAATGAGTCATCATTCTCCTTATACATGAAAAATGCAAATGAAGAAAAGGAGTGGGAAAATCGAGCAGGAGACATGTATATTTTACCCCAAATAGAAAATTTATAAGATAAAAAGGGAAATTTTCCTGATTTTATACAAGATACAAAATATCATTCTTTTACTTTTTCTCTCTCTAATGATAATATAAATTGTGATATATCTTGGTCTAACAAAGTGCAAAGTAAAGATAGGAACCAAGACATGAAAATTCTCGGAGGAGAAAGTTGAAAAATGGACGCAATCGTTCATGGGAATAAATAGAGTACAAAAACGAACCATGAACTGGGGCTGGAAGAAGGTAGAGTATGGTAGCATCAAAAAAAGTGTGTGCAATCGACCTTTAATGAGGTCATTTTCATACATATGAGCCAAGTCATTGGTAAGTAAACCTTTGAATTTATGATTATCAAACGTAAAAAGTTTAAAATAATTCATTGTTACAATAGAATTGTTGAAATTTTTCTGAATGAATTTAAAGATAAACCTGTTGTAATTCATACTAAAATGACAATGGAAATAATCATAAAAAACAGAATTAATTGTTTTGCTAGGGTTAATAATTTGTTAGATTAGATGCTTGGTTAGTTAGGGTTGGTTTTTTTAGGCTTTTATTTTGTTTTGTTTGTTTTTCTTTGCTTTTGTTTTTGTTTTTTTTTTCCTTTTTGTTTGGCCCCTGAATTTGCAAATTCTACTCAACTTATCTTGCATACATGAGAGTTAATCTAGTTGGAAGATCACCAAAAAAAGGAGGTAAAATAAATCTTTGATTAAAAGAGTACTTCACAATAAAGTGTTTTAGGTATTGGATATCGGGAATCAAGAATGTTTGAAAGGCAGAAAAGGTAATACAGATATGAGCTAAGTGTTCTGGTCCGATATTTGAAGCTCGGGATAAATGGAAGTCCGATAAAAACATAGTCTGGGGAAATTTTATGGGTAAAGTTGACTACCAGGTACCGGGTTGCGATATAAAGTGAAGTTTTGATATTTTGTGATTATCTAATGAGTTTGATAGTTTGGTAATCTGGTATATGTAGAAGATTATCATGCAAGAATTTATAATGTGCTTGGAAAGCGTGTTATTTATAGAAATTCATGTTATAACATTTGAATAATGGTTTTATTTACATGAGATGTTTATAAATATTTTTTTTAAAAGGGATTCAATGTGTGGAATTTGTGATTGCAGGAAATACAAATTGTGATGCAAAGTTTGGGTATGGACGGTCAGGAAAACTTGAATCATGGATAGAATCATTTCTAGATTGGATTACTTACTCTAAGAGGTTATAATGCATAAATCTTTGAGTCCACCAGAATGTTGGAGATCCTAGTATTAAACCTACGGTGGAAACAAATGTCGATCTCTAGGGAAGCCCATTCTTGAGAGTAGTATATCTGAAGAAAAATCGAGTGTTGGAACTAAGTGATAAGATGACCATTCTGAATGTATGGGAAGTTCCAACACACTATCTTGATTCAAGTTATTATCCTCATGATAATAAAAGATTAAAACCCGAAGAGATTCAATGAGCAATTGAAGTTGATCTTCATTGAATTCAATTGTAATTTCCTGGTCAATCACGACCTTCCACATGCATTGATATGATTAGTCCCTTATATTCTCTCTCATGTATTTGTCTTATCCTTTATGTGCCTTGTGTTCTATAAAAAGCCAGAAGATATCTTTTTTAAGTTAAGTTCAAAATTTGTGGATGTCGAAAGAGCCAAAACTTCTCTAAGTTTTGTTATTTTTTCCTATTTTCTAAATCATTCCAGTCTAAAAATGTGTATGCACATAGACATTGATTAATATCAGATCCAATTTGATAGCTACCTATCTCACGAATCTTTTGTAGCTGGTTTTATTAGTTCAGTCGAACAAGACTGTATGTTGCGTTGTTTAAGGGTGCATACAAAACCCCCCTCTTTAAAAGCTTCAACCATTTTATATGTAGTTGTGAAGCAATCTGGTGAAGTATAAAGTGGTTTTCTTTGATTTAATTAATTCTTTGGGGCATGCATGGAGAATAACTGGGAGAAATTTTAATTTCAGTATTTTTTATGCTTTATTTTAGAATAGATTGCTTAAATTTTAAAAATGTTCCAAAAAATAGATAAATGGATGGAAATTTATTGAAAATATTTCGTTTTACATTGAAAATTGTTGAATTCTTAAAGCTAAATCTACTTAAGTGATAGCAAATGAAATTGTGAAGGTTCATGAAACATTATTTCAAATATTTTAATTTCATGATACTTGTTCTTGAGATTCAAATTGAAAACTCAGTGTCTAGTATATGTGTGATTCTAAACAACATATTACCTTTGACATTAACAAAAAAATAACATCATACCCTGAAGTGAACCTAGTACGATCATGACCTGATTACCGGAGGCTTGGGATTGAGCTGAGTCAATATTTTTGTTCTGTTTAGGAAGATTTCCCCTTTGATATTTTCTTGTTCCATATCTTTCAAGAAAGATAGGCTTCTTTATGGTTTGTTTGTGAATATTTTTATTCACCCTGTTGCTGTGAGTGAAATCATCATCATCAGGTTTCATTAATACATTTGATTTTTTTTTAAAAGTATCAACCTTCTCTAGCATCACCCTCCCATCCTATACCATTCCATACAAAAAATAGTACTAGATATCTATGTGTTTTGTCCTTGCATGAAAAATGGGGTTCTTCACTATACATATGGCACCTTAAATATCACAAATAACTTTGATAACTCCCCAACTTAGAACACATCTAAAAAAATATTCTAATCCATATGGATTCCTTATAGGCATGAGTAGCTACCATGTACTTAACCTTTATGGTGGACAAAGTGACCATAGCTTGTTGCTTGTTGATCTAATTGATAACATAACCATTAGTGGATCTTCTAATATTGTCATCACTTGCCCAATTTGAATCTATAAATTTATAAATATCTACTAAGAATTGGTACACTATAGAATCACCATGATAACAAATATAGTAATTGGAGGTGACCCACAAATAAATGATCCCATTAAAGATTATTTATATTACTTAATGACTTCCATTGGTTGGGAAATTTTCAATCTTATATAGACCATAGTATTCAAATTCACAATAAAAATAGAATAAGGTACTTGAGCCATGTCCTCATCAAAAAAATACTCAAGGCCTTGCAAAATAACGTGCAAAATCTCTTTAACATTGAGTTCACTTACTTGATCTATCCCAACTAAAGTTTTCTATTTGATCTATCTCTTTTTATCTCCATTTCCAAAATGTATTAGGCTGCTCACAAATCCTTCATGTCAAATTATGTTAAAAACTAAGACTTGAAATCACAAACCACTTTGAAAATGCATGAAAATGGGTGACCAAAAAGGGGTCTTAAGTGGCCACTTTATTTTTGAAATCAAGAAAGACTGATCTTAGATGAGAAATTGAAGACACAATAAGAAAGAGTTGTAGTTCTCTAAATCTACTTTCTAAACTACTATTTTTTTTTTTAAAATGGTGGAGATTAAGGGGTTCAAAAGGGGGAGCACACAAAGTGCTCTTATTTCTATAAAAAAAATAACATAGCATTTGGTGTGCTAACTCTAAAATGTTAAAAAAATTAATATTTAAATAATCTCTTTAGTGATTAATTAGCTAACACCATGTAGTCTATGCCCTATTTGTTTGCTATTTTTTAATGAATATATAATTTTTTACTAATTTTCAAAGTGGACACATCCTGAAAAATAAAATAGTTGAGCATACTCACCCCAAATTTTATAAGAAACTAATAAGAAATCAAAATTTTCTTTTTGACTATGTATAGAATAGAGTCTAGTTTCTAAAAATATAATTCATTTTAAATTTTAATAAACGACTAAAAAATGAAGCAAAAAACACCATACATTTGACAAAAAATGGAGACACTAGCAAACATAATTAAAGATCAAAACCTTAACATGTTTGAAACATGAAACAATACATGGTTAGAAAGCTAAGAGAGAGATCAATATTAATATGCCATTTTTTTGAATTAATATTGGAACACATGCAAACCTAATGGAGATCATGCTCGAGATTGTGTCAATTTTTTTACAATTAAAAAAAAAATAAAAAATTATGTTGAAATGGTAGTCCAAACCTTTGGATTGGATGCCCAAGGAAAATCCAAAACCAAGGATTGGAAATTCCTAAGGAAAAATATAATGCGAGAACAGTATAATGTGCTAACATTATTGTTTGTCTTAGGTATCCAAAACATGCTCATGCTCTTGTTAAGGAAAACTTATCTCTCTCTCTCTCTCTCTCTCTCTCTCTCACACACACACACACACACACACACAACTCTACCTCCCCCTCCCTCCCTCTCTCTCTCACCTCTCTACCTCCCTCCCCCCTCTCTCTCTCACCTCTCTACCTCCATACCCCTCTCTCTCAAATATTTAATCCCCTCACCTCTCTACCTCCCTCCCCTCTCTACATCTCCATCCCATACTCCTCTCTTTATCACCCCTCTCTCTCTCACCTCTCTACCTCCCTCACCTCTCTACCTCTCACCCTCTCTCCACATACCTCTCTATCCCTCACCCTTTATCTTTATATCACCTCTAATATCTTAAAGAGGGAGAGAGAGAGAGGTGAGATAAATAGAGATAGAGAGGGAAGGAGTTAGAGAGAGGTGAGATAGATATAACTAGAGAGGGAGGGAAGGGATGAGGGTAGGTAGAGAGAAAGGGAGAGGGGAGATAGTGAGAAATAGACAAAGAGGTTAGATAGAGAGAAGTAGAGAGGGAAGGAGGGAGGGAGGTTTGGAGGGAGGGATAGGTATGTAGAGAGAGAGTTAGGGAGGGAGGGAAAGGTAGGTAGAGAGAGGGAGAGGGGAGATGGTTAGAATTATAAACAAAGTGAGAGGGGAAGGGATGGTGAGGTAGAGAGGGGAGGGAGAGAGGTGAGATAGAGAAGGAGGGAGGGAGAGGGAGATATGTAGGTAGATAGAGAGGGATAGGGGAGATATAGAGTAAATAGGGAAGAAGGGAGAGAGAGAGAGAGAGAGAGAGAGAGAGAGAGAGAGAGAGAGAGAGAGAGAGAGAGAGAGAGAGAGAGAGAGAGGGGAGCTAGGGAGGGAGTTAGAGAGGGAGGGAGTGGTAGTTAGATAAAGGGAGATAGTATATAGAGAGAAGTAGAGAGGGGATGAGGGAGAGAGGGAGAGAGAGGTGGAGAAGTAGTTTTTGAGCTCAAGGGAGATAGAGAGAGAGGTAGAGAAAGGTATGGAGATAGGTAGAGAGATAGGTCTAGAGCTTGGGGAGATAGAGAGTAAGATATAAAAAAAGAGTAAGAGAAATATTATAGGAGGCTATTGATTACTGAAATTTGAGTATCTAAAAATTATAAAATCTTCCAAAACCTAGAATTTTCATCATAACTCCTAGAGATTTGAAACTATTCTCAAACACCCTTTTACTTATACTTAAATGTTTATTTCATGTATATAGTCTAAGGTAAACAAATGGGACATGAAATAAAGAGAGATATATTTTTTTCTTCTTGGAAACATGGGCATGTTATGTTATAACATGCTCATGTTATATCTTTTATAGGAACAAAAAGTGGTGTGGCCAATTTTTGGTCTCCCATCTTTTTGCACTTACTCGCCATCAATATATAATATGATAACAATGAAAAATAACCATTCATCTTGTAATAAACACAACAATATAATTTTGATCACATAAACCCCAAGAAAAACACAAAATAATCAAACTTTTGGTACAACATCCTAGGTGGTTACTTGAGACCATACAATTTTTTTGTCAAACTACAAACCAAAGTTTCTTTACCATTATCCATATAGTGCTCTAGCTATGTCATGTATATCTCCTCCTCCAAATAACCATGTAAAAATATAATTTTCAAATATTTATTCAATCTCCAAATAAAATTTATTGCTATAAATATTAGAAACTTGATAGATGTTAGCTTTAAAACCAAGGAAAAACCTCATTAAATTATATCCCATTAAAAATGGTATTTCAACTCTTTTTCCTATAATAAATATTAAGGTGGAATCAAACTAGTTTAATCATGAATACTCGGGGTGAGACTTAAGGATGAACGAGTAGATTACAATTAGGTTACCTATGAGCATGCAATTAAGAGTAAAGATCCTAATAGATTCTAGGGTATACAACATCATCGATAAAAAATAAAATAGAATAAAAGAAAATTATAAAAAGGTAAAGATAGAACATAAACTATGTTATTATCAACTAGTGAAGAAATGAGCTATTGAAGAGATCAACCTTTGTACAATCCAAAGAGAGATAAAATATCTAATCTAAAATATTGAATAAAAACATAATGATATTTGTAAATATCACCTCATTTTAGATAAATAAAATTATTAAATTTAAATTGGATATATACATTATGATTTTGAAACAATACTTAATCACCAACTAATGTGTTTCAATATCTTTTTGAAAAAGTAATCTTCTCAAAATCCATATTGCATGAAGACAAAAATATGAAAGTTTTGTAAACCATATTTACAAAGTATATAAGTATGTATTTTTATATTCAATATTTCTTCATCATTAAGTCTCTTAAATATTGTTCCTTTTAAATAGGATTTATTTGTAACTAACCATAACTTAAAAATTAATAATAAATTTACAATAAGTATTTGACTAAGAAAAGGAATCTTAATGCCACATATGACCTAGGTAGGGTTCCATGGGGCTTACTTGTTAATAAAAGTATTATTACCTACTTTATACTAGCATGGTAATCCAAAAAAAAATGAAACACTATGAAAATGCCACTTATACATGAATTTCCCTAAAGTCATTCCAAAGATGTCATATTACTTTAAATATACCTAATTTTATAAGTGGAAAATTATCTGAAAAAGTATGATTGATCCAAAATATCACCCAAGAAAGTCTAACGTATAGTAGATGTACAAAATACATGTTATCAAAGAAAAACTAGTCACTATCCACTAAAAAACATTCTAGAAACAATCATTAACAAATCAAAATAAAGTTTACTCATCTTTTTGAGTAAGATATAGCAACAATGTATGAATGTTCATGGCACAATATTTATATTCATATGGGCTTAGGGTAGCCTTGTGTATGTTAGGAATCCAACACCATTTTCCAAATCTAATTTCACCTTCTTGAGCACTTGCAAGATAAATTTTCATGATCAAAATATAGATTAGGAGGTTGATCAAACTTTACAATATCATAAGAAACATCTTTGGACACTAATAGGTCATGAAGATGAGAATGGATTGATTTTTAGGAGTGATAAGATGAATTTACGAGTAGGCTAATTGATGGGAAATATTTTGAGTTTGATCATTATGATCAAGATTGGGAGGGAATTGAGGGTTTTTTATTCATAATGCATTTTTTACAATCTATGTGCCACAAGGTCAAGGATAGGCCAAAGTTTGGGGATATTGAGCATCCTTATGAATTGAAAATTATGTGTTCACTACCATGATCTCTATTTACCAACACCATGAAGAGATTTTCCACCTCAAAGTGCTTTAGTGGCTCTTCAAAATATATGAATACCTCATGAAATAGTACATATTTAAAAAAAAATCAATCACTCATTCAAGGTGAATTAGGCGGGATTTAGGAATATTTTTTTATATTTTAATTGAAAATTCATATGGTATAGAGTTTGCATAAATCAAAATAACTATAGGTGATTATGTCAAGATAATCATTGATAAATAAATCTTTGCAAGCAATAAATAAACAACTTTACAAAAATTTAATATTGCTTCTTACATATAATATGTTAGAATGAAATACATGAATTAGCCAATTATTTTTATTTTTAGTCTACATAAACAAAAAATGTGCATGCATTATTTAAGTTTTATTTTAAAACTACAAGGATCTAGCCAATTTGGCTCAAAAATTAGATCTCTAGGATTAACTATATGATAGAGAAACTTCTAAATAAAAGATTGTGATATTTCCAATCTTCTTAATAGGTAGACAGATTAAACAAATAAGTTGACTAAAACTGGCATGTTTCTTGATAAGGTGGATCTCCAATCCCTAGGGTCTTGATCACATAAGCATCTGAGGTTTATCACAAAAGGATTAAGATATACTTGCAAGCACGTAGTTTTTAACTAAGAAAGAATCAAAAGGAAAGACAAAGACTAATATTGCTCTAGAAACCCAATAATTTTGATTGTGGGCTTTACATAGATATTAGCAACTATGTCTAGATGCTTTTCATTCTAGGTTTAAATTTTTTTATCTTTCTTATTCTCAACTTTAGGTTTTCTTCATCCCTAGACAATAGTTGACTAGCAATAATTCTAGTTTGACTTGAGAAATACTCATGTATTAAGGGTTTATATTTTCTTCCTATCTTTTAAAATATACAAAGGTCAAAGGGATCATGAACCTCCTTGCAACATACACTTGTCCTAAATGGAGAAACCAAAATTGAAAGGGTAGCCAAGATAACATTCATCTTATGAATCAAAGGTCATCCCAAGATCATGTTATTTAAAATGTATTTATCTATGACATAAAAATTAATATAACTGATATTAGGAATTAGGTTAATGGAAAAGATTATCCTTCTTATGGAATTTGATTTTAGATTAACATAACCCCTCAAGTTACTTCAATTAAAAACAAGATATGGACATAAGTGTTACTTAGGTCTTCTACTAAATCATATGATCCAAATGGAACAAATTTAGCATTAATTTATTGATCAATGTCTACCTCAATAAGTACCAATGTGTTTTGATCAAAAGGAATCCTAAAGACCTATCCATACTTCAAGGAAGAGAGATCACCATATCTTTTTTGCAATGTTTGGTTCTAGATTTGATAGATATTTTGATAAGTTCTCATCTCTTGGTTTTGGTAAATTATTATGTTTGACTCTCTTAAGGATGCAAAAATATATTGGAAAAAACTATTTTTGTTCTTCATGTAATTATTAGATGAATTTGTAATAGTCTCTAAAGGTCACAATGTCACAAACTTTGACTTTATGTAATGTGTAATAGTTCTCAAGGTTGTATTCATGAGGCTATCCAAAGAATTATTATTCTAATTTTATCTTTTATGCTAGGAATTATAGACAA
The DNA here is from genome assembly GCA_007115665.2 of Sequoiadendron giganteum. Lineage (NCBI taxonomy): Eukaryota > Viridiplantae > Streptophyta > Pinopsida > Cupressales > Cupressaceae > Sequoiadendron > Sequoiadendron giganteum. The sequence continues at coordinate 858,631,965 of CM021100.1, forward strand.
AAAATACATATGCAATTTGATTGAAGTTATTATTGGGATTGGTGTTATTTTCCTTATTTTCTTGGGAATTTTAAAGTTACAGTGTGACCGTATCTCTTAAAGGTTTGGTGTTTGAACTATTATTTTGTACAATTTTAACAAATTTTATATTATAACCATAAATTTTCCTTCCATTATCTATAATGACTTGGTTTATCCTCAAGGGATTATTTATTTCATTGTTGTAGGTTTTACATAAAAAAAATATACACCTATTTGTAAATGTTTATTCAAAGAATGTAGAAATATATCATAGTTATACCTAAGATCCATGTGAGAAGCTCATGCACGAGTATCCAAGGTCATCGATAATCTTGCATCAACCAAAAATATTTCCTTACTTTGTTTAATATTTTCAATAAGGGCTAATGTGTCGGGAATTAATTATTTTATTTCCAAATATTGTAATTTTCCCCTATGGAAATTTGTAATTATAATTTTGGAGGTGGATTTACTTTGGTAAATATTTCTAGAGAAGCCCAAAGGAATGTTCCATCCTAGGCGTCCATTTCAAGGTGGGGACCACTCATCAATGCATGCTCTTGCATGCCGGGGTGCCCAATTTTTCATATTGGTGCATGTTATTTCATGGAGCCGTTAGAGCCATTGAAGAACAATGAAGCACATCGGATTGACCGAATTTGATTGGCTATGGTTTAGGTGCCCATATGAATGCCATGTGAGAATTGATTAATTTTTATTATTTTATGATTTATTCTCTAAAAGGGGTGTGTGCTTTCCAAGAAGGTATATGCATATTATTTTGGAATACCACAATGGTATTCTCATCCTCAAAATTCTATATATTGATGCCTTGTCACTTTGAGAAGTTAGTTTTTTGGAGTTGAAGTTTTGTATAATAGGATGCTGCCAAATTTTCTAGAGGATTATGACTGCAAGTTTTTACATATTATGTAATCAACAAGCCAATATCATGATTTTTAATATGATGTTGTAATCTCATTTTATTTCAGAGATAACCAAAATCCTATGTTTCTTTCTTCCATTTATTTTGTTCAATTTATGGTGTGGTTGTTTGTTTCAGATTTGGATGGAGGTGTGTCGTGTTGCAAGTATGAAGATGTTGTCATTGATGTCAACAAGCTTGTGTTATCATTGGTGTCAATTGTGTAGTGGTTGAGAGAGATTTTTTATTTGATTAGTTGCATTATGTTGTCATCAATTAATTTACTAGTGTTAACCTTTGGTGTTAATTTGATAAGCTTTTGATTATGGTTGTGGTAGTGATAAAGATGTTGAGGATATTGAGAAAATTGATAAAAAGAGGAAACAGGGTGTTGTAGAGGTGTTCTAGTTTTGCTTTGTAATTCTTCTGGGTTGAAGATCTTCTTGTGTGGTTTGGATATGTTGGTTAGAAGTGTTCAAAAATTCTATATACACAATTTGGGCTTTTGGATTAGAAGAAGTTATGTTCAACAGTGTGTGAATTGAATTTGCAATGTTACTTACATAGGTGTTTGGGAGAAATTTTTTGTCTCTGTATTTATCCATAATTGTGCTTTAGGTCTTACAATTATGAAGGTATTTTTATGGTGTTGGTCTCTTTCCTATGTCAATAGGATTCATGGGTTGGCACTCCAGAATATGGTTTTTAGAGTTACAGTGTTTGACAGTGTAGTTTGAGTGTACTAGGCTTGTACATTCTGAAGGTGCGAGTTGGTGTAAAGAATTTGTTGGATCTCAAGTGGTTTGTGGATTATTCTAGATTGTCTTGAAGCATGGTGTGTGGTTCTCAAGTCATCCTTAGATTTAAGGAAGTGTGTACTTTAAATTTTAATGGTGTTTGCATAGGTAATGATCGACCTGGTGTTTACATTACATTCGAAATTGTTTAAATATTGATGGCGGTGTAGTGTGGCATGTGATTTGGGTCCCAATTAAGTTTTGTACTGGTCCACTTTCATTCCATCCACCACGAGAATGCTTAGTGATGACCTATTTTTGAATTTGTAAAGTGTAAGGTGTTTGTAGCTAGCTTGAATATTCTTTTCAAGTTGTGGATGGTATAAATGCAAGGTGAGTTGATGCGAGATGGAGTGTGGAATAGAGTTGAGTGTTGTGATGCAAAATTAATTGTAGAGATGCAAAATATAATGTTAGCTATAATGCAAGATTGTTGAATGCAATGAGTTGAAGGTATCTTGATCTCTTGAAGGTTGTGAGTATTGTTGGAGCTATTATGGTGGATTCTCTATTGCATTGAGATCATATTCTCTGTGTAATATTCTATCTTGTTTCTTCTTTCTATTCCAATAGTGAGCCTGGGTTGTGAGCCTTTCTGGATAGTGTGTCCTATTTTGGCAGTGAGCCTCTTGTACCACTTTTGCAATTACTTATATTGTGAGTGATGGGGGAAAAACATGCCATTATTTTACCTATTATTTTCTTTAACCTTTGTCATCTTTCCTAGTATTTCTTGTCATTCCTATCACTTTTCGTTAATGAACTAAAGATATTTTATGAAATAGAAGGAAAGGTGAAAACTAGTGAAAAATACCGATTTCTTTGACTGTTGCTAACTATCTTTGTGATTTTGGTAACAGGAAATGTTTAAGTGATTGAAAACAAAGCATCAAGGGTGTCAGTGGAAGGATGTCTAAGCTGGTTGAAGTCATTTCATCACTTTGGCTATACTTATCGAGATTAGAAAATCCGTTTTGAGTTGTTATGTTGTTTCAAAATACTGTCAAAAGAATTGAAGCTATTTTTGATTATCTTTCAATGGTTGTTGGTTCAAAGCCACAAACAACCAAAACTATTATTCACTTTTATCTTTAAAATTGTTATAAGTATAGGCATCTACGATATATATATATGTGTGTGTGTGTGTGTATTCCGAAAACTGAGATAGATATACATAATAGAAATCAGACATTGATGATTAATCTGTGTTTATACTCTGTTATTGGAATTCAAATGAATGATAGCTAGCGTGGAGTAATTATGTGTTCGTGAGTTTCATCACTCAATAGTCGGCAAAGGCAGGGCCCACTTCCACGATTTTTGGTGATCTTTACATTAGATTTATGCATGTGGTAACGTATGTTGTGATTTTGTAGTTATTCGATTAATTTCATTACTATGTTAATTACCAGATTCTTATCTGAATAATTCATCTATGTAATTGTGTTAATCTCTATTGGTTCATTTAATACTTGTCAATGTGTATAATTTACTTGTCACTTATTATCAGTATTAAGAATAGTTAGATGTTGATTAATAAAGTCATTATGAGTTAAGAATTTGAATAGTCAATTGATATCGAAAGCATATTTATGTAAGGAAACTCAGGTGCGGAAACAACTTCCTACACTAATCTCTTAAGGAAAGTATGGTGCAAATTCGTTTTAAACCCTTACAATTTCAGATTCATTAATCTACTTAACAATGATATTGCAGCAATATACCATACATACAGAAAATAAAGAATGAAACAATGATTTACCCTGGGGAAAACCTTTCGGTAAAAAACCCCAACACTCCAAAACCTGCACAATGTATTATCTTCAACACAACAGTTACAACACACTTGCAATGCAAGTTCTTTCAAGAGATTTCCAACACTTGAAGACAAAATGCGGCAGCATCAAAATGTTCCAACAATACACTCACATCACACATCTTCGCAACCCTAAAAAATGCTTATATCATGCGCTTCCCTTTTTAGGGCAACTTCCGAAGATAACTGTATTGTATTAGAAAATAGGAGTGGAAGAGTGTACAGTACTCAACTTTATCAGTTGCCACATGTCTTCACCCGTCATTGAATCTTCCAGACATAGCTCTTACGTGTCATAGGAATCCGTCATAACCGTTTCAGCCATGATCTCCTTACACACAATTCAAGATGCCGACACATCAAGTGGAGTGACACATCAACATGCCAACTAGACATGTACACTCACACTTAATTACATTATTTGCAAGAAATACATTTTACAAAACAAATAATAAGAATAGGAATTATCCAAGGTTTAGACACCTTATTCCTAACAATTTACATTAAATAGCTTAACTTTGATTCTATGCATCTTATTTCAAAGAAGATTTTCATTCTATTATATATAGATTTTCAGTCCTGTTCTGTTGTGTGCCAATAATTTGTTTTATTTTTCAGAACTATTTCTTCACGGGTTTGAACCTGTCACACATGTGACAAGAAGTCTGCCAATCAAAATTTTGTTCAAATTCCTATTACATTAGTTTGCATCCATCATCCCTTGGTTTATTAATTGCAACTCTTCGACATACTGCCACAACATGGTTCAAAATCCTATGTTCCCAGATTGACACTTTAGGATGAACTGAGGAAGCCATTTCTAAAAGATTAAATCAAACCCATTTCAAGAGTAATTTAAGACCACAGTTTAATCCAATCATTTTGGTGTCATTTCCAAGGAATGGTGTTAAAGGCTTGCATTTATAGTAAACTAAGCTAGGAGCATTGCACTAAAGGGAAATTCCACGTGATATTCGACCTCATTTGGACAACTACCCTTAGTTTTCTTTGTCATAAGTCATTTAGGTGCATGAATCGCAGTAGGGATAGTAGAGGAAGATTTATTAGAAAATTAAATGGAAGTAGTTCACAACCTAAAAAACCCAAAAATAAATCAAAACCATCCATTGAGGCTCCACAACCTGAAGAATCACAAGTCAAGTCAAAATCACCCATTGAAGGAAGTAGCTCAACTCAGAAGAAACTAAAAACTAAGTTGCAATCATTAGAATTACTTGAACCTAATCTTGAGGAGTGTGCTATTGAGACCACTATTGTTCAAATTCCCATAGGTACTCATCCAAGCTCTTCTGAGATATTACGCAAAAAGGTTGAAATTTTTTCCAAGAGTCTTATGGGGATAAAGTTGGTCCATTTTCAGAAACCCAAGAGCCATTTAAAACTCATTTTACCCCTTAGGCATTAGAATTCATGGATCCCAACAACAATAACAACAAAAATGAAAACAATCATAATAGGGCATTGGCCAACAATAATTTGATTACCTTTGAGTTTCCAATCACACATCCTGAACAAGATGCTCCTATGAAGAATATTCCTCATTCAACTTTTCCTATATTTCGTGGTCTTTTGATCGAGGATCCTGACATGTTTTTGTTTGAATTTGATGTGTTGTGCCACAGTTATGACTATCAAAGTGACGCACATAAACTCAAACTATTTCCAGCTACATTAAAGGACACCGCCCTACAATGGTTTATGAACCTGAGGGACATCAGAATGTGGGAATTCATGAAGGAACTATTCCTGACCAAGTACCAAGAATATTGTAAAACAAAGGAGGTTTGGGATGAAATTTTCCACATGACTCAAAAGGAAGATGATTATGTAGAGGACTACCTTGAACACTTTATGTTTAGTCTTCAACGATCTCGCCAATAGGGACTAATTGATGATGCTATTAAAATGTTATTTCTTAGAGGGATAATAGATGATGTTATGGAAGCATTAAATTTAATAGGAAAAGGGAATATCTCCAAAATGGAATTTGATGATATTTATGATATTTGTAGGAACTATTCAAGGTCCCAGCATTCGAGAAGGATCTATCCAAGTAAGCCTTATACTGTAGGAAATTCGACAGGTATAACAAAGTAGGAAATAGGGAATTTACTTGAGGATCTTAAAATAGATTTTTTGAGTCATATGGGGAAATAAATAAACACTCTTTATACTCGTAGAAAGCAAGAGGAAGCCGAAAAGGCCTTGGCCGTGTTTTTTCCAATGTGTCACAAGAGACACGATAGTGAGGATTTCCCATACAATAGGACAAAAATCTCATCCCTAGAAGAAGTTAGTAAGAGTTCTACCTTGAGGCCTCTTCCTGTAGGTGTGCCTGAAATGAATATTATGAGGAATCCATCTATTACATGGCCCCTAGGTGACCTTTTCCACCTTGAGTAATGCACCCTAACATGATGAATGATTATCTTTCCCTTGGACCTAACCAACCCAATTCTTATCAACCAGGATGGTATGGGGGTTGGCAAAAATCCCCATACCCTCAATGGATGCCACAATATTAGTATACTTCACAGCCATGGCAATAGGCATGGAGGCCACAACTGCCACAAACCTCACCATACCAGCAACAACCATTTCCATCACAATCACAATTTCCACCTCCTCCTATGATCAACCCATACCAACAGTCACAAAAAATTCTTCCGACCTTGCCATCATCAACCGCTCAACCCATCAATCCAACAAACCACCCATCACAACCACCAAGACCTACATCAATGCCCACCCAACCAAATCCAAATCCAAACCCCAATAATAAGGCAACCCAACCTGTGTATAATAATGAGGCAAAAAGTTACCCCACCTATCCCATAAATACATTAGAACTTGATGGAGTTCATTTGAGGTCAGGGAAGGCTCTTCAAGGGCCAACCATTAAAAAAATCAACAAAGAGTCGGAAACAAAGCCAGCCAAAGAACCTCCCTTTCCCAAATGATTTCAATCTGAACCAATACAAAGGGAGGATTCTCAACTTGAATTTAATTTTGTTAATAAGTTGTGCAATGTTAACATCAATATTCCTTTGTTGCAAGTCATCAAGGACATTCCCATCTATACAAAAGCAATTCATGATCTTTGTACCCGAAAGTAGAAAAAGAAGCAAGACCCGAAGACCATCTAAGTCATCAGAAAGTTAGCAGATCTTATGCTCAGGAATATAACCATTCCAAAGTACTATGATCCAAGGAGTCTTGTCATTAAGGTATCTATTGGTAAAGTAAGTATTCCTAATACCCTTGTAGATTTGGGTGCTCTAATTAATGTTATAACAAATGAAACAAAGAAAATACTGTCATTAGAAGGACTTAGGCCTACTCCCACATTTCTTCAAATGGAAAATTGATCTTTGGTCAAGCCCGAAGGTGTGATTGAAGATGTAATCCTTTCTATTGATTCATGGGAATACCCGACCAACTTTGTGATTTTGTAGCCAAAAATTAAGCTAGGGGATACCCCTGATTTTGGGATGACCTTGGTTGGCAGCCATAGATGCATTTATCAATTTACGGTTAGGGAACATGGTCATTTCTAGTGGTGAGCACAAGAAACAATTGAATCTATACCCACCAACACAACCTTTGCTGGAAACAAAGGACCCGGTTTGGATTGATAGTGACTTAGATGAGTCATTGCCAATTCTGAAAAATTGGTAAAGCCTTAGATATGGAGAAATCTGTTGAGGATTTTGAAATCTTTTTAATTTCCTTCAGAAGAAGTATATGTTTAATGAAATTTTTGAAAGCATGGTCCTCCATTCAAGTATAAATACTCAATGTCCTTTTGGGAACTTTCCATTGGTGGGTAGTTCATGTTCTGTTCAACACACTTTATCACATTGCATCAGTTGTTGCCCCATAATTGCTTATATGGTTCATTCTTATCTTCTGCAAATTTGAATGATATTCCATCCACCTCCCAAGTCTTAGCAATTGAATCACCTACACAATTAGAAGCTATGGAAATTTTTCCTAATCACACACTTAACATTAATCCATAGTTAAGCCCTGAACAAATCCAAGATCTTATTGCCATGCTTAGAACAAACAAAGATACATTCACCTAGGAATACCAAGACATGTGTGGAATTCATCCTGACACCTACACCCACCGTATTTACATTGAAGCATGTAGTCATCCAATTAGGCAACCACAACATCGGCTCAACCCTACCTTGAATGAAATAGTTAAGGAGGAGTTACAAAAACTGTTAAATGTCGGGTTTATATATCCTATTTCAGATAGTTAGTGGGTTTCTCGTTTAGTTGTGGTTCCTAAGAAAAATGGTAAATGGAGAATTTGTGTTGATTATAGAGAATTAAATAAATCTACTAAGAGATATTATTTTCCATTACCATTTATTGATCAAGTATTGGACACTCTTGCAGGTAAGAAGTTTTTCTCTTTTCTAGATGGGTTCAGCGGTTACAACCAGATTCACATAGCACCAGAAGATCAGGACAAGACCACTTTCACTTTCCCTTGGGTCACCTTTTCCTATAACATCTTTCCATTTGGTTTATGTAATGCCCCCGCCACTTTTCAAAGGGAAGTTTTAAGCATTTTTGCGGATCTTGTCAATGATTGTGTTGAGGTGTATATGGATGATTTTACTCTCCATGGTAATACTTATGAAGAGGCTAAAACAAACTTAGAAAAGGTACTTAGGCATTGTATAGATACCAAGTTGTCATTGAGTCATGAAAAGTGCCATATACTTATGACCGAAGGGATAGTGCTTGGCCATTACATCTCCTCTAAATGTATTCAAGTGGATCCTAAAAAGATCCAAATTATCCAAGACTTGCCTACACCTTCTAGCCTAAAAGATGTTCATATTTTTCTCAGTCATGCAGGGTATTACCAAAGATTTATCCAAAATTTTAGTAAGATTGCCTCCCCCTTGTTTTCCTTACTAGCCAAAGACGTTGCTTTCTCTTAGACACTTGAGTGCTAAGAAGCCTTTGAGGCCATCAAGACAAAACTTGTAACCACACCGATCCTTAGAGGTCCAAACTGGGAACTACCATTTCATATTCACACTGATGCCTTAGAGTGTTCAATGGGAGTTGTGCTTGGACAAAAATAGGATAATCTCTTATATTCCATCTACTACATCAACAAGAACTTCACAGGGGCCAAGGTAAATTACACGGTAACTGAAAAAGAGTTTTTAGCTATTTTATATGCAATTAATAAGTTTCATCATTATATTACTGGTTATAAAGTATTTGTCCACATAGATCATTCAATAATTCAGTTTTTAATGAATAAACCTGTGGTAACTGGTAGAGTTATTAGATGGTTTCTTTTACTCCAAGAATTTGATGTAAATATACTTGATAAGCCTGGTCGAGAAAATGTGGTTGCAGACTTTTTATCCATATTACAATAGCCAGACACTGAACCTACTCTAGTTGATGATGCATTTATAGATGAGCACCTCTTTGCTATATCAACAAAGAGCCCATGGTTCACCGATATTTCAAACTATCTGATTACATGAAAGTTCCCACCATATTTCTCTCTGAGGGAATGACAAAAGCTGGTTGGACTCAGTGGATAGTATACATGGATCAAACGGATTGCTCTTCTGCACCGGTATTGACAATATCATGTTGTGTTGTGTACCCGAAGATGATGTCATCGAATACTTCATGCATGCCACACGGAACCATGTGGAGGAAACTTTGCTACTCAGAGGACTGCTTAGAAGATTCTCACCGTAGGCTACTATTGGCCTACAATCCACAAGGATTATAAATTCTATGTTCATCATTGCAACAAGTGTTAGCATATGGGCCAACCCACATGCTCCAACGAGATGCCCTTACACCCGTAGTTTTCCATAGAGCCATTTGAGAAGTGGGGCCTTGATTTTGTTGGCCCAATCAACCCACCATCAAGAAATAAGGAATACATCCTTGTATGTACCGATTATGTAACCAAGTGGGTCAAAGTGGTAGCTCTGAAGCATGCCAGAGATACAAAAATAGCGGATTTCTTGTACTCTGATATTTTCACAAGATTTGGTGTGTCGCGAGAGATAACCATAGATCAAGGACCACAATTCACAATTGAGCTCATTTCTACCTTGGTTCGTGAGTATGAAATTTTCCATCACAAGCCTACACCTTATCACCCTCAAGGCAATGGGTAGGTAGAAGTCACCAATAAAGAGGTTGAGAATATTCTTACCAAGATAGTTTCTCTTCATAAGCACAATTGGGCTACACGACTCCCTGAAGCTGTATGGGCCTATCGAACAATGTGGAAGACCACCACTAGTCTGACCCCTTATGAACTTGTCTATGGTAAGAAGAAAGTTCTTCCCATTGAGTTTGAGATAAAAACTCTTCACACTGCACTAGAATTGGGTATGAGTCTTTTTGATGCACAAAAGGCACACATTGATCAACTACATTCCTTAGATGAATTGTGCTAGGAAGCACTCTTTCACATCGAGGTTGTTCAGAAACAACATACTCTATGGCATGAACATCACATATGACAATGATCATTCCAACCTGGAGATTGGGCGCTCTTATATGACTCCCGCTTCCAAGACTTCAAGGGAATGTTTCACACACGGTGGCTAGGACCCTACAAGATCCATACCGTATATGCTAATGGCGTTGTTCATCTCTATACAGTGGACTCTGAAAGACAAGCTCTCCTTGTCAATGGTCATCACCTCAAACTGTACAAGAAGCCTCTTTCCAAAGACACTTTCTTTCTAGAGGTGGCGCAAGAACTCACTGTTGTTCCTTTTGGCCTCCTTCGGAATTGATCGAGTAAATAATTTAAAATAAAAAATAAAAAATAAAAAATAAAAAATGCAATAAAAGATCCAACAATGAAAACCCTTTTTGGGCATTGTTGGCTGGTTAATGTTTGAAAACCGATTTTCGATGAGCATTACCCATTGAATAAACTTAGTGGTGAAAACTGATTTTTCAACTTGACTAGGCGGTGGTAGATTAAAAACCAGGCAACTGGCAGTCTATTGTCGATAAAAAAATAATTTCATGCGTTAGCACCCTAGCTTCCTGTCATTTTTTTGCCAGGACCTATTTTACTTTGCGCTACAAGTGGTTGGGTCCCTCATTCCATTCATTCAGGGTCATACTTTGACCTCTTGTTTAGAACCATGCCCTGTCCTTTCATGTCTCTTGACAATATGCTTTGACACTGTTCCTATCATCTTCTTCTCAAGAACCTCTACTTCAGTGTCTCTGCTGGTTGGTGCTATTGTCGCCCATGGTTCTACAACCCATCCCCATCATCACTCATTCCTAGCTAGTTTCTACACCCCTCCATTCCTCATTCCACCATTCATGTCACAATGGTTGTTTGTGGCTTTCAGCCAACAACCATTGCTTTGATTGGTTCTACATTCCTGTCTCCTTTGTGATAGGAATTGTTGTGATTATCTCCCAGTCGGATTTCCAGTCTTTTCTTTGCCAGGAGATTTTTGGTTTTTGTATGCTGGGTGGTATTCCTTTCTATGCGGTTGCTTCCATGATCTACTTATCATTTCCAATGTTCCGACCAGTTGAACGTCACCTTATCAGCCATCATACTTTTTTCCTGACATTTCCTCATGCTTTCTTCTACACGTGGCACTTGCCAGCTGATTGATTCCTTTCGATTTCAGGCTTTGTCATGACCGTACCTCTTGCGCTACACTCTTATAATCTTATCATTGCTGTCGAGTTGGCATCTGCATCAGCATCGGTTTCACCACATGCGTCGCCACATCACCACTTGTTTCCATCAATGGTCATCGGTATTGGTATTTCTTGTGTTTTTTTTCTTTTCTTTTTATTTTATTTAATATCGGTCATTCATTTAATGATTGTGATGTCACCTGTAGATGGGTAACTTGCTAAGTTGGGGGGAGTGTCACATCAGTTGTCGTGTCTCATCCTTTCCATAAAATACCCTATCTAATCATATATATATCCTTTGATTTCTGGTGTGATTTGTCATAACTATCATTATCCTGTCACTCCCTCTTACAAGCAACAGGTTGGGATGTGTACTTTAAGAAGCTCAAGGGATATGATGAGAATTTGGCTCATGAGTTCGCAACAACCTGCAACACTAAATGGGTGCGAGTTCATGGTCTAGAGATTCCTGTTTCAGTTGAAAACATAGCGGATGTTACGGGATTGCCATTGACAGGGGAAAGTTATTTTCTTGATAATTCCGTGTGAGAAAGAGATCTTAAATCCCTCTATAAGAAGTTCCTAAAGTGTGGGGAGTCGGTTGAAGTAGTTGTGGGTCAAGGCACAAAGTTCACTTCACTCCCAGCTCCCTAGAATGATGTGGCAATTTTTTTAATTCAGTATTTGACCTGCGAAGTAAGGTATGTATATGTTTATGCCAAACAATTTTGGCTCATGATACATCTAAGATGGGGTGCATTGGTAAATATTCCTTTCTTTCGGTATTCTTCCATAATGCAAAAGCGAAAATCAGTTCAAAGGGGTAGTGAAAATTCATTAGGCCATCATGGGCTTATCAAACTGTTAATTGTAAAGGAATTGAGGAAGTTTTCGCCTCCTAGGGACTGGGACTCATTTGTTGTAGATGAAACCCCTAATTTTTTTGTCAAGAATGCCCTCCCTAATACTTCAGAACACTCTACCGAAGAAGATTCCCACAATGCAGAAAAATCTACTGGTAATTTAGAGGAAGAAGAGTTTGGTCATGAAAATTTAGAAGAGGGTAATGAGCACACTGAGGGTTCCGAGTTAGAGGCTCCTCTTGATAGCTCTAAAAAATGAAAATTACAAACCCTAGGGTCTAGTAGTAAGAAGGGTAAAGGCTCTAGCACTAAATGGCCTAAACTTAAAGATATTGAAACCACTACACCTGGATCTAGGGGTGAGAAGAAGCAGCGTAGTGGTTCCACCTCGACTGCTGTTTTAGAAGAAAAAAAATTATCAACTGATTTCACAAATAAGCTAGAAAATTTGGCTAATGTAGCCAATGGTTTAAGTCCTCAAAAAACTAAATAGGTTGGAGAGTTAACAATAGTAGCCATAGTTTCGCGAAAGACAAAGAGAACATAAGTTGTTTCCAAAGAATTAAGGAGTAAGAGGAAGAAGCGGAAGATGGACATTGAGGACTCTCCACAAAACCAAGAGGAACCTAAACAAAACCTTGAGATACAACCCTATAATTCTCTTGTCTCAAAAGAGATACCGAGCAACCAAGAAGAAATTCTTGACAAGGACATTGTTCAGAATGAGTCTACACTAGCTAAAAGTGATGTCGAACTTGATAACCCTGAAGATCAAAGCCCACATGCCACTAATTAGGAGGGAGGACATCAATTAGAAGAAAGAATAGAGAATGAAGTGAATATATTGGATAGTCAAGAACAAGAAAATGTTGCAAACCCTCATCAGGAACAAGAAGAAAAACAAGAATCAAAGGCAGAAGAAGAGTATGAAGAAGAACATCCCCTGCTCACTAATAATGAAATCCGCAACATGCAGAGTTTGGTTACCAAATTAACTGAATAAAATGAAACCCTACATAAACAAGCTCAAATGGCAGAGTCACTCAATGCATCCCAAGCAACAGAAATCAATTAGTTGAAGGTAGCACTTGAGCAAGCAAAGGTTACTGAGACATCTGTGGTAATGATTCAAGAGCATGAAAAATAGTTGCAGGAACTTTATTAGTTGTGTGTCACAGAGGTCACTAGAACTCTGCAGAAACTTGCCCCTTCTCCTTCTAGTTTGTATTCTATACTCTTTTTGCATGAGGACATGCAAAGTCTTCAGTTGGGGGGAAATGATGGGGGAAAAACATGCCATTATTTAACCTATTATTTGCTTTAACCTTTATCATCTTTCCTAGTATTTCCTATTGTTCCTGTCACTTTTTGTTAATGAACTAAAGATATTCTATGAAATAGAAGGAAAATTGAAAACTAGTGAAAAATATTGATTTCTTTGACTGTTCCTAACTATCTTTGTGATTTTGGTAACAAGAAATGTTTAAGTGGTTGACACCAAAGAATGAAGGGCGTTGGTGGAAGGATGACTAAGCCGGTTGAAGTCATTTTGTCACTTTGGCTATACTTGTCAAGATTAGAAAATAAGTTTTGAGTTGTTATGTTGTTTCAAAATACTATCAAAATACTTTAAGCTATTTTTGATTATCTTTTGATGGTTGTTGGTTGAAATCCACAAACAACCAAAATGATTATTCGCTTTTATCTTTAAAACTGTTATAAGTATAGGCAGCTACAATATATATATGTGTGTGTATGCCAGAAACTGAGATAGATATACATAATAGAAATCAGACATTGGTGATTGAATCTTTGTTTATACTCTGTTACTGCAATTTAAATGAATGATAGCTAGCGTGGAGTAATTATGTGTTCGTGAGTTTCATCACTCAATAGCTGGTGAAGGTAAGGCTCACTTCCACTATTGTTGGTGATCTTTATATTAGATTTATGTGTGTGGTAACGTATGTTATGATTTTGTAGTTATTCGATTAATTTCATTACTGTTTTAATTACCAGATTCTTATCTCAATAATTCATCTATGTAATTGTGTTAATCCCTATTGGTTAGTTTAATACTTTTCAATGTGTATAATTTTCCTATCACTTATTATCAGTATTAAGAATAGTTAGATGTTGATTAATAAAGTCATTATGAGTTAAGAAGTTGAATAGTCAATTGATATCGAAATCATATTTACATTCAATAGTTTAACTTTGATTCTATGCATCTTATTTCAAAGAAGATTTTCATTCTGTTATATATAGATTTTCAGTCCTATTTTGTTGTGTGCTAGTAATCTGTTTTCTATTTTAGAACTATTTCTTCATGGGTTCTTGTCACACATGTGATAGGAAGTCTTCCAATCAAAATTCTATTCAAATGTAGATTACATTATTTTGCATCCATCATCCCTTGGTTTATTAATTGCAGCTCTTTGGCATACTTCCACAACATGGTTCAAAAGCCTATGTTCCTGGATTGACACTTTAGGATGAACAAAGGAATCCATTTCTAAATGATTAAATCAAACCAATTTCAAGAGTAATTTAAGACCATGGTTTAATCTAATCAGTGAGCTAATCCTCACCATGGTTTTTCCCTCCTAGGGTTTTCCGCATAAATCTGGTGTTCCCTTGTGTATGGTGTTGTTATTTTAGTTTTTGTTATCTCCATTTCATGTTTAAAAATTATAACAGATTAAGGTTTTAATGAATGCATGTGGATCTTATTACTGTTGAGGGTTTTGATGTTTTAATTGGATATAATTGATTCACCCCCCCTCATAGTTGTCTTGTTCATTCAACAATCGGTATCAGAGCGAGGTTCCTTGGAGAAAAGCTTGACCACTTGAGGTAGATTTAGGATGGTGAACAAGAAGGAGATCCCTATGTTTGATGGCATAGATTATGCATTCTGGAAGGTTAATATGGAGGGCTATCTATTTTACCTTGGATTTGATATTGTACAGGCAATAAATATTGCATATACCATACCTACAAATGGACTAGGCACAAGTGATGAAATCAAGGCCTATGAAATAAATGGTAAAACAAGGTTTTTTCTTTTGAGTAGTCTTACAAATTCTAAATTAGTGAAAGTTATGGATCTAAAAATTGCTAAAGAAATTTGGGATAAGCTAGAAAGTATTTATGAAGGAGATGATAAGGTTAAAAAAGCTAAAATATAGAATTTAAAGACATGATTTTGAGAACTTGTGAATGTCTGAAGATGAAACAATTACAAGTTGCATGCAGAGGGTTGATGAACTTGTTAGTGCAATGAGAGGTCTTGGTGCAAAAGTCAAAGAACCTAAAGTGGTAAAGAAAAATCTTAGAACTCTTACTGATTCTTATGGTGAAAAGGATTTTTCTATTGAGGAAGTTGTAAATTTTAATACTTATACTAGAGATTAGTTGTATGGCACACTAACTACATTTGAAATGAGAAAAATTGGTTCAAATAAAGGTGCAAAAGTGGAGATTGATTTCAAGGCTAGAAAATAGAAAAAGTTGAAGATTAAAATGCAGATGATCTTGATGATGTAGAAGATAACTTTTTAAGAAGGATGAAAAAGGGTACTAGTAAGTACAAAGGTAAATTACCTTTCAAATGTTTCGGTTGTGGACAAATAGGTCACTATGCTTCAAAATTTCCAAACAGGGTTGTGAACAATAAGAACAAGGAAAATAGAGGAAAGATGATAAAAAAAAGATATTATGTTAGAGAAGATGTTGGTATTTTTGATGATGAATATTATTATGGAGATGTCGATGATAATGAATGTTTTTTTTTGGCATTAAAAGATAAATATGTTCATGTTAACTCTCAAAATTGTGTGAAGGAATGTTCCCTGGAGAAAAAGGATAAGATTGGAGGTACTTTGGTATCTACTTTTCATGCTAGACGGGATAAGAACTATTGGGTTATTAACACTGGTTGCTCAAATCATATGATTAGAGACAAGAGCAATTTTTTTAAACTTGAAAAATATAATGAAGGACTTGTTAAATTTGGAGATGATTCGGGTGCTAAGATTTATGGAATAGGTTCAATGAGTTTTGATGGAAAGCATAATACTGAAGATGTTTACTATGTTAAAGGTTTAAGGCATAACCTCTTGAGTGTTAGAAAAATGTGTAGCAAAGGGTACTATTATGTTTCAGTATGATGGATGTGAGATCAGAAAAGGGTCCAAAACTGTGATTGTTGTTGGAAAGAGAACAAATGGAAATATCTATAACCTCATGGGTGTTGATGGTCATTGTTTTATGACTCATATTAATGATAGTTGGTTATGGCATAGGAGGATGTGTCACACAAATTTTGATAACTTGATTACAATCAGATTAGTTCAAGTAGTGAGATATCTACCAAAGATTACAAATCCCATCAATGTTGTTTGTAGAGATTGTCAATTTGGAAAACAAACAAGAAGTAGTTTCAAGGGAAAATAATAATCTTCCATTGGATTGTTGGAATTGGTGCATACAGACCTTTTTGGTCCTACAAGAGTGAGAAGCCTTCAAGGTGAAAGTTATTTCATGCTTTTTATTGATGATTATTCTAGAATGACATGGGTTAATTTTCTTAGAGAGAAATTTGAAGCCCTAAAAAGATTCAAAACACTTAAACTTATGGTTGAGAATGAAATGGATTTGAACATCAAATGTTTGAGGTTTGAAAGAGGTGGAGAATTTACCTCCAATGAATTTAACATGGTTTGTGAGAATCATGGCATAAAAAGGAACTTGTCTTCCCCTAGGACTCCTCAACAAAATGGAATGGTTGAAAGGAAAAACAAGACTATTCAAGAAGCTACAAGGACTATGATGAAAGAAGCTAACCTATCAAAAATCTATTGGAGAGAAGAAATTAATACTGTTTCTTACATACTTAACAGAGCTCAAGAAAAATCTAATAGCACAAAGAATCTCTATGAGTTGTGGTATGGAAGGATCCCTATTGTCAAGTACTTTAGAGTGTTTGGAAGAAAATGTTATATCGAAAGGGATGATGAGAACTTAGGAAAGTTTGATGCAAGGTCTAATGAAGGTATCTTCCTTGGATATTCTACTAAAAGAAAATCTTACATATGTTACAATAAAAGGCTAAGAAGGATTTTTGAAAGTGCAAGTGTCAAAGTTGATGAAGAATTGAGGAATTCAGTAGTGATAGATGGATACAAATCAAATGAACCTACTTGAAGAAGAAGAAGAAGAAGAAGAAGAAGAAGAATGAAGAAGAAGTCTTTGAGGAGATATTTCCCTAGTGGCTAGAATGGAAGCAATCAGGATGTTTCTGTCATTTGCACCACATAAGGAATCTAAAGTTTAGTAGATGGATGTGAAGTCTACTTTCTTGAATGGAGAATTGGAAGAAGTTTACATGGAATAACCAAAAGGATTTCAGTTATCAGATAAACCTAATATGGTATGCAGATTGAAGAAGGAATTGTATGCAAGGTTGGACAAGTATTTGATACAACAAGGCTTCAATAAAAGCACCACAAATAGTAGCCTTTACTTTAAGGTTGAGAAAGATCAAATTTTGATAGTGGTTTTGTATGTTGATGACATAATTTTTGGAGGCAATGAAGCAATGTGCAAGAAGTTTGCAGAAGATATGTAGAAATATTTTGAAATTTCTATGTTTGGGGAGATGAATTTCTTCCTTGGGCTACAAATCAATCAAATAGATAAAGGAATATTCATTTCACAATAAAAGTATGTTAAAGAAATGTTGAAGAAGTTTGGAATGGAAGACTGCAAACCAGTATGTACTCCTATGGTTATTGGTTGCAAACTGAGTAAGGATGATGAATCTCCTAAGGCTAATCAAAGCAAGTATAGATCTATGATTGGTGGACTGTTATACCTAATTGATACTAGACCAGATATGATGCATGTAGTTTGTCTTGTGTTTAGATTTTAAGAAGATCCTACAGAGACACATGTTGTATTGTGAAGAGGATATTCAAACATTTGAAGGGCACTCTAGATTATGGCTTGTGGTATCCTAAGGATATTGATTTCACATTGAGTACTTACATAGATGTAGATTGGGTTGGTTGTGTGGATGACAGGAAAAGTACAAGTGGTGGTGCATTCTTTCTTGGATGCAGATTGGTATCATGGCTAAGTAAGAAACAAGATTCGGTTTCATTATCTATTGTAGAGGTTGATTACATTGCAGCAGCATCTTGTTGCACACAATGTTTTGGATGAAGCAAAAATTGAAGGATATCAGAGTGGTGTATGATGAGCCTATTTATATCTTTTGCGATAATACAAGTGAAATAAATATTTTAAAGAACCCAGTGATGCATTCAAGGAAAAAAAAGATTTCAATCAGATATCACTCTCTACGAGAGAAGGTTGTGGAGAATGAAGAGAAGCTTGAATATGTACCTACAAAGGATCAGATTATTGACATATTCACTAAGGCTCTTCCTAAGGATACTTTTTAGTATCTCTGGGAGAAGTTGGGGGTTATTTCCCCTCCTTTGAACTAGATGCATATGGAGATGCATCAGTCCAATGGATCTATGGATTCATTCTCTATCTAGACTGATGTTGGTGGCTACCTCTCAGATGTAGGTAGTGGCATTGTTGCAATATGGAGTGAGTGTTTTCATTTTGCAAAGGTTGCTAATTTGGTTGGTGTATATTCCTAAGGGGGAGTATTCAAAGCAGTAGCAATTAACTTGGTTCAATTCCAAAGGGGGAGAACAATGCAAAACATTTTATCCTTTACTATTGATGTCAAAGGGGGGAGAGAGTCATGTGAAAAATTCTATCTATACAGGGGGAGAGTGAAGCATGTGAAAAATAAAAAGTTGCAAGGGAGAGATAGGGAGAGAGAATCTTGTAAGGAGAAGAGAGTGCAAGAATATTGTGTAGGTTGTCTAATTTGAAAAAGGGAGAGTTTTTATGTTGTATTTGATAGTGTTTCACATCTTGTGTTGCCATCAATGATAAAGGTGGAGATTTTTGCAAGTATGAAGGTTTTTTCATTGATGTCAACAAGCTTGTGTTTTCATTGGTGTCTATTGTGTAGTGTTTGAGAGAGATTGCTGCTTTGATTAGTTGCATTATGTTGTCATCAGTTAATTTACTAGTGTTAACCTCTAGTGTTTCTTTGATAAGCTTTCGATTATGGTTGTGGTAGTGATAAATATGTTGAGGATATTGAGAAAATTGATAAAAAGAGGAAACAAGATGTTACAAATGTGTTCTATTTTTGCTCTGAATTTCTTTTGAGTTGAATATCTACTTGTGTGGTTTGGATATATTGGTTAGAGGTGTTCAAGATTTCTATATCCATAATTTTTTCTTCTGGATCGATGTGCAGAAGAAGTTATGTTCACTAGTGTGTGAACTGTATTTGCATTGTTACTTACAAAGGTGTCTGAGAGAAAAAATTTAGCTCCACATTTCTCTACATGTGTGCTTCAAGTCTTGTGATTCTAAAGGTATGTTGATGGTGTTGGTCTCTTACGTGTGTCAAGAGGATTTATGGTTTGTCTTTCGGGAAGATGGTTTTTAGATAGTGTTTGACAGTGTAGTTTGAGTGTATTGGGCTTGTACATTTTGAAGGTGCGAGTTGGTGTGAAGAATTTGTTGGATCTCAAGTGGTTTTTGGATTATTCTATATTTTCTAGAAGCATGGTGTTTGGTTCTCAATTCATCCTTGGATTTAAGGAAATGTGTACTTTAAGTTTTAATGGTGTTTGCACGGGTAATGACCAACTTGGTGTTTACACTATATTTAAAGTTGTTTAAATACTAATGAAGGTGTAGCATGGTGTGTGAGTGTTTATTTGGGTCCCAATTAAGTTTTTTATTGGTCCACTTTCATTCCTATCCATCGTGGGAATGCTTAGTGCCAACCTATTTTGAATTTGTAAAGTGTAAGGTATGTGTAGCTGACTTGAAGATGTTTTTCAAGTTGTGGATGGTATAAATGCAAGGTGAGTTGATGCGAGATGGAGTGTGGAATAGATTTGAGTGTTATGTGAAATTAAGTGCAAAGATATGAAATGCAATGTGAGCTATAATGCAAGATTTGTTAATGCAGTGAGTTGAAGGTATCCTTATCTCTTGAAGGTTGTGAGTATTATTGGATCTATTGTTGTGGATTCTCTGTTGCATTGAGATCATGTTCTCTATGTAACATTCTATCTTCTTTCAATTCTTGTATTGAGCCTAGGCTATGAGCCTTTCTAAATAGTGTGTCCTATTTTAGCAATGAGCCTCTTTGTATTGATTTTGCAATTACTTATATTGTGAGCTAATCCTCACCATGGTTTTTCCCTTCTAAGGTTTTCCACATAAATCTGGTGTTCTCTTGTGTATGGTGTTGTTATTTTAGTTTTTTTAATCTGAATTTCATGTTTAAACATTATAAAAAATTAAGGGTTTAATGAATGCATGTGGATCTGATTACTATTGAGGGTTTTGATATTTTAATTGGATACAATTGATTCACCCCCCCTCTCAGTTGTCTTGTTCATTCAACATTTATTTTTTGGGAGAGAGGAAGAATGTATTTTGTTATAGGTTTTCCAACATAAATAAGATTGGTGGTATAGATGTTTATTGCAGCAACGGTTTCCTATGAAAGTTTGTAGGTTGAGAGAGCTAAAATCTTGACAAAGAAGGTGGATTGAAGGAGATCAATTTGTGATTGATCTTTACTATTTGTAACAGATTTATATTAGATTGTAATATTATTTGTAATGATTTTCATTAGCTCATATGGCTACACAACCATTTAATTTTAGTTATTCTATGTAATTCTTGAATTTCCAAGAGATTTTGAATGAACACAGAAGAATACTTTTTATAGATTTTTGTGTTGTTTTTTATTATGAAAATAGGTTTTGAAGGGGTCCTAAACCCTTTTACAAAAGGAGTAGGCTGCTATAAAATATAAGAATTGAAACCAAGTAGCCCCAAAGAAAAACAACAACCATCACAAGAGCCAACAATAGATAATCAACAAACAAGAGGTAAAAAACACAAAGTAACACAGAGAGATAACAATTACTACAAATTTTTACTACCTTCACACCACTGGAAATTAATTTTTCATGTATCTTGACAACATCGTTTAAGCTATTTGACCGAGACCATTCCACCTTTATTTTTTTTACTCCTGGTTCGAATGTAAGGACCATCCTCCTTACTTGTCCCATCTTTTCCCAATAAGGTCACGTCCTCCAAATCCTACAACTCCTTCCCTTCAAGCAACGACTTACCAATCCACTTTCTGGATTTTTCATTTAGCACTGTCAATCCCTCCATACTATTCTACAACGACACATGGATCACACTAACCAAGTTGGATACATCTTCATAAATCTTCAAAACTTTTATTTCAAGAGCTACCATCCTAGACTCATGATCTTCCTTTAATTTTTCAGCGTCTGTTGTAATTCTATTGAGGATACCATTCATAATTTTGACCTTATTCACAATTGACATTTCCAAAATGTTACTATCAGTGAGATATATATTAAATTGGGCTAGATAATTCATCTTATATTAAGCTTCTTAAATTCATTCAAAAGAAACTTAAGAAGCAATAAAATGTTACTCCTCCCCTCTCTTGCTAAATGAACATCATTACCATCCATCACCTAAATAATTTCATAAATAGTTTGAAAGTTACTAGTTGGGGTGTCCACCTTCTCTTTACCTTTATCCATAGACTTAGCTTCTAGATCAATCACCTTATCATGACTGTTGCCTTTCCTCTTCACCGACTCCTCAAGAATGTGTTCCAAGCCTCCTAATGGATCATCCACATCCTTTCCAACCTTTTCCTTACCTTCACCCAAAGTAGGGGCACCTTGTTTCCACAAAATTATTCCCTACCTTTCTCATTTCTCCCTTCCCTAATATGATTCTTCTTTTCACACTAGATGGAGGGGGAGACTTTGTCTTTCTTGCATTTCCTTTTTCTTCTTCTCAAAACCTTTACCTTCCCCTTCCAACTCCAAATCTGTATAAGAGCTCGTAAACCATGAAGGGGATTCCTATTTCTTGGTCCTTTTTTGGAGGAGTATGCAAAATCATCCTGAGATATGTCCTCAAAGGATTCAGGCCCAACATCCTTCTCATCATCACCCTCTGAATCATCACTTGTGTCAAAATCAAAGTGGGTTTCCTTGACCTTGCACCTTTTATGCAATTTGGGAGTCTAAATAACATAATTTTCCTTGATATTCTCAATTATTAGAAGCATTATCCCCTCATGAAAATAGAGGTTACTCGAATTCTTACGGTACCATTTTCTTAACATAAAAGTAGATAATAGGGAAACAAAACTACCCTATTATTTCTAAAATAATTGAGAAGCATAAAATAGTAGCCATAAACCATGGAAAACCTACCATCTAGAGTAAATTACCTCATAACAGCCATCGCCACTACCCTCCAAATGGGCTTCAACGATAACCTATCATATTCCTCGCACCCCAACTTCTTAAGCTTTATCTTCTCATTGCCTTTTAGGAAATTTGCCACAGTAGATTTAGTGGCTACCCTTTCTCTGTAGAAATTTTTACCTTTTATGGAAAGACTAGACACCTTCATAATCAAATCCTCTATAATGTTAACTTCCACACCAAATATTCTCAAAATCCTATTGTGCCAGCCATTCCCAAACTCCTGCGACACTTGGGAGTTGAAACTATGGATTTTCATCATATAAGGCGTTATGCCTCCCCTTTCATGGATCTTCCATAGTAAGTTGCTCACCTTTGTATCCTCACAGGTCATAGGCTCAGTTTTGCATCTATCACCCCCCATGGTTAACTACCCATAGAAAGCTAGAGCTATCTCCCCAAAAAGGAAATTTGTTAGAGTAAAATGGATGTTGCAAAGCACAAGAAGAAACAAACCACCCACAAAACGTGTCAACTTGATAACTTAAGTATTGTTTGACATCATAGTTGTGAGTCTTTGGAAATTTCCTAAATCTCTCCCACAGAAACCAAGGTGAATACAACAATACATATGTCTTTTCAAAATAAAGAGGAAATTATTCGAAGATGATCTATTACTTCTAGGAACCCCTCTAGCCATCACTTGAAACATGTGATCTTTTCTCATCATTTACAATAGTTTGAATTTCAATGGGTAATATGTTTTTAGAGTCTTAACACCTAAGATAAACCACCCCCATACTAGCAAGGTAGTTGGCTAAATTATTAGCCTCTCTAAAGACATGAGAAAAATAGACATCTTCAAAGGTGTTTAAGATAGCTATGGAGTCCTCAATTATATGCTCAATAGTCCAGGAGGTAGGGCTTACTTTATTCAAGCAATTAACCACATTCAAGGAGTCCCCCTCCAACCAAATTTTATTGATCCCCTTCTCTTGAGTTAATTTTAAGCCATGGTAGGTAGCCGAATCTTTTGCATAGTGGTTTTTCTGGGAGATTTTTGTGTTGTTTCAAACCATTTCTAAGTTACAATTTCATATTTTTGTGAGTATGTGAATGAGGGTTGGATCCATCTACATAAGTGGTATAAGAGTAGGAGTTCCTGAGTGTGCAAGTAGAAGCATTAATATGAGGTAGTTTGCACCAGGGCTTGGGGGTGGAGAGTGTTGAGGATTTGTAAACAAATCGTCAAGTGAGGAAGTTTACATGTCTAGAACCTGGGGATTTTGAAAATTTGTGTTAAGGATTTGTGAGGCCTTAAGGATGGAAAAGAGGAAGAAGAAAAGGACTTTTTCCATTGGATGGATTCTAAGGATTCCTAGACTTGAAAAAAATAGAGAGAGACAACAAGAAGAAATAAGATTTGGGATGAGAAAATTGCAGCAACAAGTGGATGGATTAAGAGAAGAGATTGAAAATATAAAAGAAGAAAACAAAATATTTGAAGGTAATTTTGATTATACTTCTAATGATAATTTGATTGTAAGGAAGAAAGATGATGTAGCAGGGTGTCATGCATGTGGCACAAAAGAAGAAGAGGATGAATATGAAGAATTGATGAACCTAAAGCTGAGAGATGTCTTGTTGAAGGGATAATGGTGGAGAATGATGAGGTTGTATCTATAAAAAAAGAGGGTGTAGCAAAAATTGATATGATGTACTTTAAATATCCTAAGTATGAAGAGGTGATTGGAAATAAAGGAGGAGATTCCCTACTAAGAGAGGAGATAAGGAAGATGGAAGAACTATTTGAAACCAAACAAAGTGTAGCAATTTTTGTAGTGGAAGATGTTGTTGCAGTGATAAAGCTTGAGGAGGTTGTAGCAAATAAAGAGGGTAAAGAAGATTTACTATCAATAAAATAAGAGTGGCTTGCAAAACTTGTTGATGGAGGTGAGAAGATAAATATTTCAGTGAAGGAAAAATAAGATGATGTTGGAGCACCAAAGAAGGATGAGGTAACTTTTGATTTTGAGTTTAAAAAATATAATTATTTACCTTTTATAGAAGAGATTGTAGTTGTAGAATATTAAGTTTTAGTTGCAAATTTTTATGTGGATGTTACATGTTTGTATATAGAGGTTGTAGATGATGGTACATGAGGGACTTGGTGGAGGTGATCAGTTTGTGGTGGGTTTGATCCCATGGAGATGGAAAGAAAGAAAGAAGAGATATGGTGAAGGAGGATGGTCTATGGTGGATGTGAGACCATGAGAGGAAGAAGGAATAAAGTGCACACATGGTGGAGGAGAATGACAAGTTTCTAAGCTAAGTACTAGAAGAGGAAGAAGAAGAAATTATTCTATCTAATTTTTAGTGATGGAGTTTTTTAAGGATTGCTTACAATTTGAAACGGTGGTACTACCACTCAACTCCATTTTTTGAATCTATATTCACAAAAAAAATCTACCTTGGTGTCTGATGCAGGAGCATCCACAATCATCGGCGATCTTGCATCAACCAAAACTATTTCCTATTAGACTCAAGGGAACATTGAGAGGGGGGGTGAATCAATGTTCAACAAATCTTAACTTTATTTATCTGAAACTTAAACCATTTTGATATTACATTTAAAGGAAATATGCAAGCATTCAAAGGAAACATTCATAACACCATAACGCAAGGATTTTTGCATGGAAACCTTGTTAGGGGAAAAACCACAGTGGAGGTTAATCCACAATTTGAGTACTCAAATAAAAGTTTTACAAAAGAGAATGCACTTGCATTCAGGCACACTGCCTAGAGCTCACTGCTCAAAAGGGAAGGCTCACTGCCTTACAAAATTTTAGATTAAAACCATCTGAAGGATGAACTAATATAGCAACATCTATGCATGCCAAGTTACAATTTCAGTGAATCTCGTTGATTAGATTCTAGATCCTTTTTCCGATTCAGCACTTTGCTCTGCTCTACTCTACACTTTTCTGCTCTTCGCATCACACATAGAAAAATTCACACCATTACTCTACTGAATTTCACACCATATACTAATATACTTCACATTCCACACATTCGCTATCTTCATTTCACTATCACATGCTCAAAATGATAAAACTGATCTCATATATATATCCGCTATCAAGGATTTGAACATTCATATGTCGTCTTCATAAACCATTAAGTTCTTTTCAAATTTTGGCTAGATCCACCACAAATTCTTTATGTGCATCCTCCAAATTCGGTTAAGACATAGAGAGGACCCAAACAAACATAATCAAGCATGAAAACATTTAATTAATTACTCCTTATACATCCACAATTACTATATTCACCAGGACGGCCTTCTAGCACAGATAACCAACAAATTAGTGCATCGAATCTCTTAGATCGCATACCAGTGAATGCACATCAGTATACTTCTCAAATAAGGTAATACAAACATCAAAAAACCTTCCTCAGAGATCCACAACTCAAAATAATAGTTTAGTGAGGTATTCAGATCAACATTTATGCCTTTAACTGGATGTCCTGTTCTTCACTCTGTTCTGCCGGTGTAAACCAAAACTATACTGTAGACCAGATGTATGACGTAGGTTGCCATCAATGACAACACTTACAAGCCATATGCCAAAATTTCCTTGCTTTGTCTTCTATTTTCAATAAGGGCTAATACATGGGGAATTAATTATTTTAATTTCCAAATATTATAATTTTCCCCTATGGTAATTTGTAATTGTAATTTTGGAGGTAGATTTACTTTGGTAAATGTTTCTAGACCAACCTAGAGGAATATTCCATCCTAGGTGTTCATTTCAAGGTGGGGACTGTAGATACCCAAAATTGTCCTAGTCTATGGGTAACACCTTTTTACTAATTTTCACCTTTTCCCCAATGATTAAAGAATACTCCATTATTTAATTATTATCAAATATCATATTCTACTATTAATCACTTTGTGTTATTTAATTAATTCATTCTAATTTACCTTTTCTGACTAATTAAATAAATACTATTTATTTAATTATGTCATAATTATCATTAATCTTCCTAATTAATTAAATAAACCTTATTAATTTAATTATGTCACTAATCGTGCAATTATTCTTCTATTTTAATTAAATAATTATCATTAATTATTTAATTAACATTCAAAACCCTTCTTAAATTAAATAAATATTATTAATTATTTAATTAACCACTTTCACACTTCTAGATTAAACAATTAAGTTAATTATTTAATTCCTCTATTTTGTCTCAAGATTATTCATTCAATATTAATAAATAAATATTTTACTTATTAATTAATTCTCACTTGCACATTCCTCCAATAATTAATTATTTAATTAAATTAGCATTCATAATTCCCTCATTCCTAATGACCACTCTCTCGGTTGACTAAATAATCAATTCTACTTCATTGATCAATTAAAATAATTCACTCCCACTCAGTGAGAGTTTGCAAAACAGTTCGCTCCTTTAACTCTTCATTCAGTTCTTCATGCAACTAGTTAACTAGAATCCTACAACTAGTTGTAGTTAGTTAATTTGGTAATCAATTCCTCTCAACAATCCTCAACCATTGATCTTGATCTTGCACTTCCTAATCTAGATTGGTCATTCGAATTGAGAAAATCTATAAAATCAACCCTCATATCATGTTGATGGCTAACCATATAATTTGGAATTTTGTATCATTATTATCATTTCACACACTTGAGATTAAGGCAAAAGAAGTGCATACTAAAATTTGAGAGCAAAGCAAGCAAAGAAGGACAATAGAAGTAATTCATGTCAACACGGTGAAGGTAAATATATTAGTTATTTGAATCTAATTTCATTTGTGTTGATTGTTTTTTATTGGTTGATTTGGATTTGTATTTGAGTATTGAATTGTAGATTTGTGATTGTTGCTTTAATTCTTTATCTTTATTATGACTAATGTCCATTTTCCAAGTTAAATTCTAGTGAACCCGATGTGAATTTAATAGTTTTTGTGCAAATGTTAGAAATTTTTAGCTATAGGAAGTATGATGCAACTAATCAGCAGAATGCTACATTCATCTGTTAAAATGCCACAATCACTATCCCATTCAACGCATCTAGTCAATTGTGTGATGCATACAAAGTTTACTAAGTTGCATTTGTCATGTTTAATCTCTATGTTTTTACAAGTCTAAGCCAATACACCACAATTGTAATACCTCGCACCATATTTTCTATCTATTGCATTGTAGTTGACATATCTAGAGAATCACATTTGATTCTGTAATGGCATGAATTTTCACCCCTTACCTTAGAAAAATCAAACCTGATGATGCTATTCCACATCCTCCATCCACTTTCCATCCATTTGGTAGCTGTCTATAGTATCGGTGGGGGAATTTCTATCGGGGACGCAAGCATGGTGTGCAGACATTTGTACAACGCACTGCCATCCTGACAAGATTTCTTCCTCTAGAATTTGTAGAGGCCTTACGATTCTCCATTGGTGTCAAAGTGTAACATCTCTGCTCACTTGAATGACCCTGAATGGCTCTTTTTCCTCCAATTTCATCTTCAAAATTATATCTCATTCATCTCATTGGATCTTCTACACACATCTTGATCTTCTTGAGCATTCTACACACTTAATTCACAATATTTTCACCATCTTTGAAGCTCCAAATTGACACTCGATTGGTTTACTCCTCTTTTCGTTGTGGAAACATTGGTATTCAGAACCTTGCAAGCTCATATCTTCCTTCATGTGCCTTGAGAGCATCTTGTTGGGAAGGTAATATACATTCACTTAACATCGTTGTTTTTTTACGTAAGCATATTGTTGTTAGCATTGCTTGGTATTCTTCCTTTCAATGCTTTCCTTTATCATATTTCTCTTATCATTGCTATATTGGTTTTTCATGGATGTGGGAACACCAAAGCGGAGGACTGAATGTGGAAATCCTCTTAAAATAGCCCCAACATTTTTCCTCATTCTACTGTGTAGGTATTTCGTTCATGCGGAGCTGTGAGAGGCTAAACTGACCATAAGTTGAATTTCTACCACCTTCACTCTTGTCAAATTCTAGTTTAACGTTATTAAAGTATTCTTCTTATTGTTCCAATCATTTATCTATTTTCTCCTTTTTTTCATCGTATCAAACTATAATGGTCAGATTGTTAGTAAGTTCTTTCCAAGTTTTGGTTTTACTTTAATAGGGTGATCCCACAATACTGGTTTACTATTTTTGGCCAAATTGGACATTGAACTAATTTTTTTAACTAAATATTCACTTTTAGATTTGTGAACTAGTGATTTGTGACATTTTTTTTGTACATTCTAAATCTTTAAAAAAAAAAAAAATTGAATCAGATTGCATTTCTTTTTCCATCTCCTTCGAAAACTAGTTTCTATCAGTAAACACACTTTTTAAGGAGTGATGCTCACTATATACAACATAAATTTTTTTCTATGAAGGATAAAAATTTATTTTTTTCGAATTTAGATTTGTAACTATGATATCTAAAAAGTTCATTTGGTTTCATATTGTTTTATTGAATATTTTTTCCTTAATCAAGTTTCAAAGTCAAACCAATTACAATTCAGACATAGGCGGATCGTATACAACATAACTTTTTTTCTATGCATCGAAATTCAGTTTTTCTTTACTAGATCGATGACATCAATACCTAGCCCAAACATATTTTTTTAAATATTATTTTGATAATCTACTATTTTTCCGCATGTGTAGAATAGAGAGCTTGATTTTTGGTGAAAAACCTATGTTTAATTAAATTAAAAAAATAAATAATAAAACCAAAACATATTAAAATTATATTTGATGGATAGCTTGTTCTAAGACTACCATCATCCAGTTGGGACTGTGAAGTCTCTTCCATTTTCATCCTCAACCCGACCTTCGAAGGGAAAATATTTGCAAAGATTTTCTAGAAGAGGGGGAGAAGGGGGAAAAAGGGGGGTTCTAGCGAACCAGGGTTTGCTAGAACTAGGGGGCTCACTAGAACCCCCCTTCTAGCAAACCCCCCTTTAATGAAATTAAAAAATAAAACCCATTAAATGGGGGCTCGCTAGAAAGGGGGGGTTCTAGCAAACCCCCTAGTTCTAGTGAACCCCCCTAGTTCCAACGAACCCTTTAGGGGGTTCTAGCAAACCCCCCTAGTTCCAATGAACCCCCTAAGTGTTTTCCATTTGAAAATTTATTTTTCCTTCCTCAATGAAATTGTAAACCATTTTTGTGGGTTTAACCTTTACACTTTCTATTCATATGGACACCAACATGTCATGTTGTCGTCATCTTCTATGATGGAGTTCTTTGGTAGAGAGCTACCTAAGTTGCATTCCAAACTCGATAATTTTCTCACCTGACTTCCTAAACCTCCCAGGTTGACATAAGGAGAGAGGAAAATAAATTTCCCTTCCTTTTCACTCTTAAAACATCAAACCTATCTTAAAAAATCCTTTAGCATGAGGTAGATTAGGGAAGCTGATTGTTCTAGACCCTCCTGTGACCTAGGGTTCCGAGCATTTGATCCCCCTCTACATTTTGGTGAACCCAATGTGAAGCTTGTAATATCTATTTCTTTGCGTTGAGGTTCTTTCTCTCATATCTACGAAGGCTATGGACTTGTGCATTGTGATGTTTTATGATCTTCACAACTCAATCTATGACTTCTAGATATGTTGTTAGAAGGAGCATGTGACAATGGCACTTAGAGATGGACTTTACAAGGGTCACTACAACTCTTGCTTCATATGAGATGGTATCAATGACAAAGATGAGCTTCTTTGATCAAACCACTCGTGCCCCTACTCATCTTGCCTCTCCTATGGCCCCACCTTTGAATGATTTCAATGCTCTCACTATTCCTGCAAAGCATATCATCACTCTAGATAGGAGGCTAATGGATCTCGCAAATCACTTAGGGAAAGATCAAAACATGGCTAGACCTGCTAGATTTCTTAATGAGATCAGATATATGCTAGACAAGGATCAAACACGCATAGAGTTTCTCCATGGACTTACCATTTTAGTGGAATCATACGTCTCCTCTTACAACCCTAGGTCAAGTATTACCTAGGGTGATGAGCTCGATGCTTATGAAAGACAAATTAGCATCTGAATGCCTATGACATCGGCATGCATGGCCAAAATGGGCCCTTCCATCAACATCTCCGCTCTTGCTCCGCCTCCTATTGTCAAATAAATCATAGTACCTCTAGGATTCAATGTTCTTCCTCTTGGGGGAAACCTTGTCTCTTGCAATGGGATCTCTAGTGAAATGGGGGCCAATCATTCTGGTATGTCTGGTGGCTCTGGCAGTGGCTCTGGTGGCATCTATGGTGGTAGCTCTAGTGGTGGCTATGATGGTGGCCCTGGTGGTGGTTTTGATGGTGTTCATAGTGGTGGCTCTGATGGTGGCTCCAATGGTCCTCTTTATTCATCTAACCCTGTTTTGAATGCTTTCCTACAAAATATGGGTTAAGTGTAGAACTAGTTGGCAAGTCTATCCCAGGCCTCTACCCGGCCTTTCTTCTAACATAGCCCTTTTTTGGTGATGATTCTGAACACTCCCATCCCCCAAGGGATGGAAATTCCTAAATTTGAGATATACGATGGTAAAGGAGACCCTCAAACACATGTTTCATCTTTGATGTGGTGTGTACAGGCTTCTTTCACCATGATGTCTTAATGGCCAAATTATTTCCTCGATCTCTCAAGGATACAACATTAGAGTGGTACTATTTCTTGCCCTACAATTCCATATTCTCATTCTATCAACTTGTTAAACAGTTTCTCTGGGAGTTCTAGGCTAACATTAGGCCAAAGGTGACCTCAAATATCATCTGATGTTAGCAGGGAGAGCATGAGAATATTACTAATCTCATTAATCGATACCAAGCACTATTTTTATAAATCTCATACTCACTACTCGACTCAGACGTGTAGAAGGTATTCATTGGCAACCTGCAGTGACCTTGGTAGGATAAGTTTTCCTTAATGAAGTATCCTTCTTTCGCACATCTATGTACAGTGTTGTAGGAATATCAATAGATGGTTGTTCAGTTCAGGGGTCTTCCTCATGCTCCCATCCCGAAGGAAGATCTATAGTAGCAATTTCAAGAAAAGGAAAATCTATTGTGAATGTAGTCACCTCATCTAATGACAAAAGCCTCAAGCACAATAGATAGTTCACAAAGTTGTTTGAATCTTCTTCTTCTATTCTACAAAAACTTTTGAAGGATAAGGTTATAACCTTGGAGGATCCTCAACCTCTAGAGAGCCTTAGACTGACTAGTATGATGTAAATGTGTTTTTCCAATACCATCAGGTCCACAAGCATGATACTGAATGTTGTATGTGCCCACATCATGAGATATAGGACCGCATCAATGATGGTACCATTCACCTAGATGGTAAAAAGTAGAATATGAATAAGTTAGTGGCTAAGGAAAATAGTGAATTGTAGATTTATACGGACCCAATTCCATCTCACTCTACAAATTTAATTATTGATCCTTTTGATGCTTCTCCTGAGGCCTAAGCATACATAAATGTGTTGTCATTTAATCACAGTCCTCCCCCTCAACCTATGACTAGTTGATTAGATATATCTTTCACATCACTGGATCTTCCTATCAATAATAAAGCTTCTCCTCTATATATTCCCACTCACATCAATGGAAACATTGTAACAGGATTCCTTGTGGATCCTGTGAGTCGCATGAACGTTATTATGGAGGAGACTCTTTTTTTGAATTTGTTACAAAGGGAGGAATATGAGAAGACAAAGACCACCATACAAACCCATGATGGTCTCTCTCTTGCTCCTTATGGATCTATAACTCTTTTCATCTTAGTGGGACCTAGGGCTATGAATACTACCTTTGATATCATTCCAAAATATAACTTGTTCAAAGTGAAGCTAGGCATCCCATGGCTAGCTTCCATGAATGAAGTCGCTTCCGTTATCCATAAATGTCTAAAATTCTCTCACAAAGGTGTAGTGCATATCATACATGTCATCACATATTAGTTGATGGTATCCCATGGGGGTTATTTTCTAGATCATTTTTGGCCCACCCCGATTGGTCCACTTCCTCTAGGAACGGACCTACTTTATCAAAATTACGTTAAGTATAAGACCAGGGGCAAGGTATAATCGAAAATGACTTATCCTGTAGCGCAACAACAGTCTGCTTATTCCTCTTAGAAGGGGAAGGGGAAGCTTGCTCACACTCAAGGGCCTTCTTCTTCTTCCTCTATAGTTCCACCTACTTCTGCCTCTCACCCTACTGTGGTGCCTTCAATGATCACCCCTATACGTCTCTTGGGGATTCTGATGCTACCGACTTAGCGGAAGGCCCAACATTTGGTGTTCGACCTTCCCGTCTTACCCATGGTGCCCTAGCCTATCTTGTATGGTAAGGGGAAGGGTGCCCATGGAGTTGCCTCTATGTCTCAACCTCCACAACCTCCTACACTCCAACCTCTAGGGTAGAAAATGGGAAGAGGCCCACCGCTGAGGCACTTGAGTCTACTTCTCCACCTTTTATTGCCTCTACTCCTACATCTCTTCCTCATGTTCCTATATAGGAATCACTCCATCCATTAGAAACACCTGTGATGGATACTTCAATGACTAAACAGGAGCCTCCTACTCCTCATCAATTTTTAGCTTCTAGCTCCCAAAGCTAAAGAAATTGCCTTGCGTGTGAGCGAAAGCATCGGAGGAAGGCTCTGACCGTTGAGCAGGCTGCTTTGTAGGAGGAAGGGGAGCAAATAGCTCCTATTTTAGTGTCTTCTATTGTTTCCTCCTTATATGCCCCTTCTAATTTAGTTCTTACTACCTTGATCTTGCTTTTGGTTCCCCCTGCGAGAATGGATGACCCTCACCCTAAAAGGGTGCAAGTATTCATTGTGCTTTCAATTGAGCCTCCTCTTGTGATGTCCCTTCCATACATCCCACCTTTCCCCAAGCTTTTGGATATGTCAAATACCTCGACGATGTCTGTTGTGCTTTTCCCCTCTTCCTCATCTATGGGGATCTCCTATCCTCTAAGGAAGCACAAGTTAGAGGACAACCCTACTTACAATGGGGGTCAGAAGAAGGGATCACCTTCTTTGGAAGCTAGTTTATCTCTGGCCTACGTTGTCCTAGTGACGGATGCAACCCTAGTGTCCCCAGAGTTTGTCACTACCCCCTTGTCTTTCAATTAGGTCGGTAGTGGATCTCAGGCACCTCCTTCATCACTCGCTCAGTTGACACATGGCACTTCCATCATGTGCATGTTCAACTTAGTAGACAATGTCCCATCTCTATCGGTGATTTTTGTATAATCAATGAATTTTACCTCACAGGAGTTAAGGAAGACCTTGAGGGGCCCTCTTCCTTGGCTCTTGTCATAGGAGAGTTAGAGGGTGCTCCACTTTCTATCCCACCCTTGAAAGCTCATCCACCTTCCCCTTAGAGTGATCTATATTGGGAGAATGATGATCTCTTGGTTGATGAGGACTAGGGGGTGCCTCTTCTTTATCTGTAGATTATATTTGTGTGTGTTTTGTTTCCCCCATGCTTGTTTTATATGTTCCTAGAGGACCCTTGTCACCCTCGTAGGTGCTTGGATACAGTAGTGTTTTGTGTTGTAAACTTCTTCTATTTGTTACATCATTCTTCCTTTGTTGTGCCTTGATTTTTGACAATTAGGGATGATGAAAAGTGTTGGGGGCATTTAGGCCTCTCTTCCATGTTGACCCATTTTTTTAATTTTTAATTTATTTTCACATACCTTTTTTCACATGGTTTGATATAGTAGAGGATTGATGATAGTTCATATATATATTATATTTATCTATTCATATTTATGAGCAGTTCTGACCTCAAAATATCAGATCCCCTTGTCTCTTATCTTTGTTTTTGCTCACGTTGTCTTTTTACCTTTCTCTCTTCTTTTCTTGTTTCATGATGTTGTGGTGCCTATGTGTTGTCCCTCATGTGTGCAACAACATTTCCATGATTACATCTTGTCATGTATCGTGGACCACAACATCACTTTCTTCTCTCTCCTTATGATGTCACATGCCTTTCTATTCAACATGAACCATCCTAAGGGGGGGCTATTATACTGCTTCAATTTTCAAAAGGTGTATTCGGTGGCCAATGAATCCTTATTGAAAATCCCTTATTTTTCAAAAACTATATTCTTCAACACAGACCCCTAGTGGAACTTTTCTTTCATCACAGACTCATAAGATAGAATCTAAAAATTTTCCTTCGAGAAGGGACACTACAAAAAATCCCTGTGATTAGCTCCCTTTTTTGCTTCCACTCACTGTTTCAATGTATTTTTCTCCATTTTTTTGAAAAAGTCAGCGCTATTTATTGGGTCGATGCTATTTTTGGCATTTATTGCACCAACCGGAACAAGCAGGCACTAAATTTGGAGCAAAGTAGCACCAAATTTTACACCATGTTTAACATTGGGTTTGATGCCAAGTTCAACACCAAATTTAGCATCGAGCTTAGCACCGAGTTTTTCGTTGAATTTAGCTCTGATTGTAGCATCGACAATAGTGCCTAATTTAACACCTAGTTATGTGCCTACTTTGGAGCATACTTTAGTGCCTAGTTTATCGCCGATTTTAGCACTGAGTGTAGTGTCAAAATGAGATTCATCGGAGTAAGAAACAAATATCACCAGAACACATCTTTTTGTCTTCTCGATAGCCCGAGCAAAGCATATCAGAGACACCAAAGTATATCAAGGAAAGATGACATGTTGTCTCACCGATGGACTGATATAACGACATGATGAAGATAGTTATTAATAAAGTACATAGTAGTATTGGTGAGACACAAACCTATCAGACTAACAAAAAGTACAGTTTCCCTGATACAATGATGAACTGACAGAAGAAAAGGGTATTGGGAGGAACGATTCCTACCTGTGGAACATAAAAAAGTTGCCCCGATGAGCCGATAACACAAAGAATGTCATAAGTGATTAATTACATGCCTAAGGTATGATATCAGAGAGACTAAGGGGTATCAAGCAGACATCATCTGATATCTCGTCGATGCCCCGACGGAAAAACAATGGCATGCGTTCGCTTCGATGGGAAATATGGATATTGGCCAAAGTAAAATCATGGTTCCACCGATATAATGATAATGATTGCTTTTGAGTGATTTTCCAACCCGAGATATCGAGGAGATATTCAAATTAAATGTTCTCCTCAATGAATATATTGAGAGCAAGTGGGAAATTAATGAACCAGAGTCAAGAAAAATATACCTCAGAGTTTATTAACAAGAGTTGGTGGCATCGAACTAAGGGGGTGGCATCGGACTGAGAAGGGTGGTGGAAGTACAATTATCCTAAAGGAAATTAAATGCCACCTCGAGGGAGCCATATGAAATTAAGAGGAAAAAAGAATTAATGGATTTAGCTGGCTTTTCAATCACTGCAAAGCCAAATGACTATATCAAGCGATGAAGCATCAAGAATCGAGTAGATAGCCTAAAAAATGGACACTCTGATTAAGTTACACTGCTCAAAAAAGCAATCCTCTTTCTCAGGCTTCATAACGGATCAAAGGCCCAAGAAGATCTATTTGAACAAAGACATCATATGTCTGGAAGTCATGCAGATGGTGATTGGGAAGAAGTTCTCCTTCTCCAATAACTAGACAAGGGAAAATTTAGACATTGCCTCTCATTTTTTGGCATCATTGCTAGATCTAAACCTACCAAAACTGAGGTGCTTAATCCTGCTCGGGATGGTCTTCAAGGCATAAATTATGCTCGATGATGTGGATGTGGTGGTGATGGAATAGCTGGGAGTTGGAATTCCATTGTCGGATGACATTGACAAAAAAATTCTACAAGGTGTAGAGTTGGAGTGGCATCCCTTCATCATGGACGTGAGAGATGAAGGTCTGGAGCGCCAAATGAGATGGGCAATGGTTGGCTATAAATTCTTGTGCAGACTGCTTGGATTCAACGAAATGGAAGGTTTGGAATGGTTTCATGCATTTGCAAACTTGTTGGAATCCACCAAATTCTACGACACAGAAGAATGAAGGATGGTATCGGGTGGGGTGGTTGTTGGGTGTTTTGTTTAGTGTTTTGAATCAGTATAGACTTTTTTGGCTCGTTATCAAATCCATAGCCTATGGAAGATCTTGTTAAGTTTGGATTTTGTAAGGGTGGTCGTGGACACTCAGTTCCATTCAAATTTTCCCGAGTTACTAGCTGGGCTAAAAGGATGTAATTTTTTGAAGTACTCAATATAATGCATGCAACTCTCCTACCTATTATGAATCAAAAAAAGAGTAATGCATAAAAAATGAGATAACACGATTTGATTAATATTATTTTTATGATTTTTTTATAAATTTTATTTAAAATTATTTCTTAGATAATTTTTTGGTTGAATTCATGATTGCTTGGTCCTATGTGCATATCTTAGGGATTAGAACATATTAAATAAATAATATCGGCAGCACTAGAACATATTGGTAGAAGGGAACACAACGTCCCACCGATGGAGCGATACATTATACAATAATGAATTTCAACATGTGGTGAAATTATATTGAGGGAACAAGAGGTTATCGGGCCGACATAAAGTCTGGTTCCCTCGATGCAACGATAAAAGTCTGAAGCAATCAAAGGAATTGACACCTATCGATGGAAGGCAAACAGGGGTCTCCTCAATGACCCGATAAGACCATGAACTATCAAATACATGTTAAGGAAGGATATCAGAGGAATTAGGGCACATCGGGGAGACATTATCTGGCATCTCGCCGATACCCCGAAAGGAAGGAGTTCATTGGCAAAGAAGGTGGTTATCAGTGAAAATGGAATCATGGTCTCGCCGATGCAACGATGATGATTGTTTTTGACTCATGTGGCATCTCAAGGATATCGTTGATATATTCAAAATAAATGTTCTTCCTGATGACAAAATTGATAGCAAGTGGGGTGTTTATGAGCTAGAGCTTAGT
Organism: Sequoiadendron giganteum; assembly: GCA_007115665.2. Taxonomy (NCBI): domain Eukaryota; kingdom Viridiplantae; phylum Streptophyta; class Pinopsida; order Cupressales; family Cupressaceae; genus Sequoiadendron; species Sequoiadendron giganteum. The sequence goes on from CM021100.1 coordinate 858,669,505, forward strand.
GAATTATACCTCAATTTGATCACATCTTTTCACTAAGACTTGAAAAGGATTCGTTGGATGTGGGAGTAGAAGAAAGGAGGTTGGGAATTCACCATTACTGCATAGCTTAGAACCAGTAAAAGAGAATCCAAGTAAGTATACAAAAATTGACTAAGAAGTTTCTTCTATAAAGACTTATAAGAAAATTGAACAATGGAAGAAAGCTCAGAAATGCTGAAAATTAAGAAACAAAAAATAGAGAAAAGACTTCTAAACCAGGACTTAATTGACAAATGCCCGGGGTTAGCGCTGAGACCTAAAATGAGTTCACAAACAAATCCTTCCATGGATAAGTTATAGGACTAGCATAAAGGTTTAGGAGATGTGTGGACACCACAGTGGGGATATGAGCTATGCATATACTATTATAGAAAATAGTATAGGTTTGAACCAGTCTTCAACCTGTGGAGATTGAACCTAGGAAGATTAGTGGTACCCAATTTGTTTATTAATACAGAGCTGGTTAAATCTCTAGCCAAAAAATATGACCCTAAAAGAAGAGCTATTCAATCACACAATGGGTTTGACATTCTCATTATCTCCAAAGATCTCATATCTAATGTTTTTCAATTGGAATGCTCTCTGAATTTACCATTTACAATCAAGTACCTTCTAACAGAGTACCATCACATGGAAACAAGCTATAAAAGATGGAAGCTACAACTACATAGGCCAAAGATGAAGGTATCTAGCTCAAAAGGTTTTCTAGTAATGAAAACCCTCCATTTCATGAGGATTTATTTGAAGAATATTTTCAATATACATATTATTCAGCTAGACAAGTGTTAGGAGTAGAGGTCCCACCCCTCATGTCAATTTCCCCAATGGTCTTGGCTGTAGAAATACAAAGAAAAGATGCCAAACCATTTTACTATGCTAGTTATTTAGCCAATGCTTTGAACTAGGGGATGGGAAGGATCAAAAGCAACAATGATAGCATTCATGATTTCAAACATTACTCTTTGTTTATGCATTTGCTTCTACATGAAGGAAAAGTTAGAAGGTTCTAGGGAGAAGAATTAAGGATGAGAGATGTAGATGAAAGTGGGAATTATAAACCTATACAAATGTGGAATTTGATATGGGATAGTAGATATGGTAGATCACACTATCTATACTTTGAGGAATATTTTGTCAAGCCATTGTTGAAATTGTTGGGACATCCATGTAATTATAACTTGTCCCCTGAAATATAGAAATTATTGAGACCAAAGGAAAAGGACCCCAGGAAAAGGTAAATCATGACTGGGGGGATTGGTATGCATTTCCTGATTGCACTATGATTAGAGTCTATGGGTTTGAAGGATCCCCACATCTATTGCCAAAAATAGTTCTAGACAGAATAACCTATTTGGAAATTGTGAGACAATTGGCTAAATCTGATTGGAAACATCTTAAGAGATACAATGAGTAGTCTATCACGCCTATCACTTTGTGCTTTGGATATTTTACAGTAGTCACTAGTGAAGGGTATGAATAAAATGATACAAAATTGGAAAAATACAATTTACCTTTGGGTAATGAAAGAAAGAATTTTGATACAAAGGGTTTTATTCAAAAGGAAAAATTGTCACAAGGAATATCAGGGTATGAACACCAATTCTTTGTTGATGATGTAATAATAAATTATGATGAGGCCTCAACAAAAGACATGATGACTGCATATAAGAAAGTTGTGCTTGCTAAGACCTGGAAGAAAGGAAATGTCCCATCCTATTCAGGGGCATTTAATGAAGTACGTGATCCTTTGGAAATAATTGAGAAGCTCATCACTCATGTGGATGAGCTAATAAAAGATGTACCCCCAAATGTATTTGAAGCACCTCAGACAACTTATTCAAGAATGCAGGCTAAGGACATAAAGCCTCTTGATTAAATAACCTCATAGCCTAGTCCAAAAATGAACTTCTCTACAGATACAACCATGAGTGATGATGGGGATTATGAGGTCGAACAGATAAGAGACCTTGTAGTTACACAATATGATCCACCTCAAGAATGAAAAATTGTCAAATTTGAAGCATTGGATGAACTCTCTGATGACGTGAGAGTCAAGGCCGGGCAAGAATTTATTTCTGACAGTGATTTTTTCAAGACTTATAAATTTAAATTATTTTTTTATGAGCATAAAGGAAGAATGATAAGACAGAGGATGAAGGATATCACTCCTGAGCAGGAGGCAACTGCCTTGGAAGAGTTGAGAAAATAAATGGACAAAGAGTTAGAATCTATCAGCCCCGAAAGGGGAAAATAATTACTTCAAGAGGCTGGGGTACTACTCTTACCAGGATGGGGTATTATCTCTACAATAGTGTTCGATAGTTTTAGGAAAAGAGGAGACAAAACAATGCATCTAATGGAAGAGGCAAGTGATAAAGTGTACTCGAGATCAGGGTACAACCTAGATGAATCCACCTTGCTAATTTGGGCATTGTATCCTCACGATAAAAGGTCTGTTGTCATTAGAAATCCAAACCAAGTGTTTGGAAATATTTTGGTCCATAGGGTAGGGGACACTAACCCCGTTGAAATAGCTGAGATAAACATAAATGTTGCAAAATTCACTAAGGCATAGATTGAAAAATTGATAAAAGAAAATGATAAATTAATGAGGTGGATAGTCATAGAGATAAAACATCTTCCTCTTCTAGATCAGAATTATATTACCCATGGATAGAGAGTGACAAAATAATATTGGATGCATTAGTAGATGTAGCTTATTGGAAACACTATCATCAAAAGTCTCAAGAGAAATGTAAGAAGATAGATTTTACCCATACGCCCATCCATTTCATATTGAAAAACTTCTGTTATAATGCATATTATTTAAAAGTCAATATAATGGAGATGACTGATTATAATTCGTAATCCATTTTCAGTGCTCAATTGTTGTGTCAATTTTTCATTCTTATTTATTTCTTTGTTGTCTCCAAAGTGATCTTTTCAAGTTATTTAAGTCTGCAAGATTTATTAGGGCACATTTGTTGTTACTGTGTGGATGCTTTGATTGGCTTTTGGTTAGGTGTGAATTAAAGTCCTTTCAAATAATTTACTTTAACTGGATCCTATTAAGGACTAAAATTCCTTTTAGAGAAATTGTTTTGATTGGTTTCCATCAACTTAAGAATTAAAATGCCTTTCATACTTCCATAATAACTTGAGGGGTTAACACTGGAATTATTAAAGAAGAGCACTGTAATATTAATTAAAGCAATATAATGGAGAACATCTTATTATCAGAGATTATCCATGACTGTGTTATCATTCTATATTTTTCTTATGTTTTCTATACTTATTTCTTCTTATATTTGGATGAATGTCAGTTATTAAGCCTCAATATTGTGCTTATGTGAATGAATATGTTGATACAGTAAATAATTTATTGTGGATGTTTGTAGAGCTGCTAATTTTTTTGAAAACTTGAGCTTATTTTCCCTTGTTACATGTTCAACATTATGTTCAACATAAAAATGGAAACAATTTAAAAATAATAAAGTTAACAAAGTTGCTTATTTAAATAATTGTGAGTTATGTGCATTAATATTTTATTAACTTTTGTGTCTTCACAAACATATGTTGATACAAAATGAATGAAAGAAGCATCCAAGTAATCCTATTTTTTTTCTGCCAACAATTCATACCAAAGATTGAACAATTTAAGGATATTGCAATAGGTAATTTGTATCGACACAACTATTATTACTGAAGCATTTCAAATTTTAGGCCATAAGAATCATCCTTTTTAAAACATGAATTGCAAATAATTCTAAAATTTAGAAGTCTTGGTCATTAACATTATTATCTGATACATTGGCATCCAGTGTATCATTGCCAATGTTCATATGTTCTTTCAAGTAATTAATATTATCATCATCCTCATCTTGACCTGCATCATCTTCATCATCATTGAAATTTGATTGTAGACCATCTATATTGTTACCAGATGTATTTGGATCATCATTTTCTATACCATCCATATTGTTGTCTTCCATAACATCATCTAACTCTGGATTGTTGTCTCCTTGTGCCTAAACATAACCATCTTCAACATCATCATGGATGTCAATTTCTTCGATGTTCTCTAATCCCTCTCTCTCATTTTGTTGGACATCATTGTTTTGCTTAGTATCCACTAATGTTTCATCAAATGCATGCCTTAATCTTGGATCATAATGTATGAAAAATATCCATTTCGGGTCCAAAATATCTTCATAGAAAAATACCTGCACATGAACAACATACATATATTAGACGTATGCTATAAAAACTTTATTGATTAATAAACTATGAATTAATAGATTAATGATCACTATCACTTCTTTTTTGAGTTAAAGAAATACCTGCTCACAATGAATTGGTAGAACATAAGGCTCCTTATCCTCCAGTAGGAAGCATGAGGAATCTATAGAAAATAATCCACTATGGGTATCATGTCTTCATGTCTTTTCAAATGTTTCATACCATCTACACTTAAAAATACAACATTTAAAAGAGCGGTAATCCAACTCAATAATTTCTTGTATTTTCCCAACATATTGTAGATTCCCTTCAATTATATTCTTATCTTTTGAGCTTGATCAAGTGGATTTCTTGAATTCAACCATTATTCCACAATTGAAGGATCATCTCTTTACATCTACACTTTCTACACAATAATGTCAACCATATGCCCACATTGTTGGATATTTCCTTGCCTATGAAAGACCGTTTATTTCAATGAAAACAAATATAGTGACGAATATTAAAATAGTTAATAGTGTCAAAACTATAAGGAAACAACATTTTGTAAAATTCTAGTTGTGCCTTTCTTTAACATCCTCTAGACATGTTGATTTCATCTTTTGTTATGTTTGAATCTATACCTGCATCTTCTATTTAATTTTGAATTTGTTCAGTAACCCATTCTAGTGTGCAATATTTTCCCCATTCCCCAAGTAGATCAGTGGGAAGTGGAGTATTCCTTGGGTTCGATATCTTAAACTATCTCCTTGCTTCTAACACTTCTTCTCTCTTTTTATCATATAGATCAATCCATTTTTTCATAAAGTCCATGTGGTATAGAATGAACTTTTCGGGTATAGAACTTTCGTCTACACCTATTACATGTCAACATGTATATTTCAAACTCCAAATGTCATGTTGTTAATTTTACAAACAAGTTATAGAGTAAATTAATGATTGCAATAAAAACAACCACACTGATCATGAATTTACTTACTAATTTCTACTTGAACACCATTATATTGTGGTTTTTCTCCATCAATAATATCTGATGCTCATTCTTCATCCTAGATGCATGGCCCATCTTCAAAATCCTTACCAAGGAATTCACATAGGAAGAAAAATGCTTCATTCAATACATACCCTTCAGCCATGTAACCCTCTAGATGTGCCTTTTGTCAGACATATCTTTTTAGAGTTTTCATATACCTCTCAAACAAAAACATCCACCTCATTGATACGATACTCGCCAATTCAATATCATCAACTAGGTGTATAAGTAAATGGACTTGTAGGTCCATGAAACTTGTAGGTGTCCTTATTAAATGGATGACATTTTTTAGTTGGTCTAGCTCTTTCTTTTTCAAAATCCATGGAGCTTTTCCATATGTTTCATTTTCCTTGTTTGGCCACAAATGTTTTCTATCAAATTTGGTATGCGAATGAGCAATATCTCTCCTCGAAGAAAAGGTGTCCTCTTTTCTTGATATATGTAAAAATATAGAATCTAGGACATTTTTGAAGATGTGCATAGGATATAATAGGTGAGATATTAATAGATCTTTCCAGTACGGGAGCTCATAAAATATGGATTTCCTTTTCATTCCTTCTGGAATATTAACTACAACTTGTTTTGGTTCTTCTATTGAATCACCTCGATCAAAAAAATCCTCCCAAGATTTCAATTCAGAATCTTCATACTTCTTAAGCCAATCATCTAGATCCATAATCATGGGAGGGCCTCTATTTTCAACTTTTTCATCAAATTGATTCTTCAGGCGATTTCTAAACTTATGATCTAGTGGTAGAAAAACCCTGTTGTTTTCGTAAATAGATTTATGTAGATCTTTAGAATACCACCCTTGAAATTGTGCTGCACATCTTGGACATGCAAATATCCCCTTTGTTGGAAGCCCTGCAATTCAACAAGTAATGTTAATAACATAAAATAATAAGTATAAAACTAAGTATGAAAGTTGGGATGAAAATAAATTATGAGTGTAAATATGTAAATATTTTATCTTACTAGAACAAACACCAAGTCCTGGGAAATCATGAATAGTCCAACATAGCACACCATAAAACATGAAGGACCTATTTAATGGAGGACGTGATATATCATACATTCTTATGTCTTTCCATAGCAGTTGGATCTCATCAATAAAAGGCACAAGAGAAACATCCATGTTTTTAACTTGATGTTTTCCTAGAACAATGAGAGTCAGTATAAGGTGCTCCTTTCTAACACTCGTCCATGGGGGAATATTGTATACTATCAATCTGATTGGCCAAACACTATAATTTGAGCTCGAGAAAGAGAATGGGCACACTCCATCCATTGCAAGACCAAACTTGATACTACGGGGTTCATCTTTGAATTTTCTTGGTCATTTTCCCTCTATGTGTTTCATTACTTTGGAGTTGGCCAGAATTTGCATGAATCCATCTTTACTCATGTTCTTTGCATGCTAGTCCATCAACTGTGCAAGTGACTTGCAACGAAACATTCGTTGAAGTCTAGGTATAATTGGCATGTGACGTAACACCTTCTTTCGAACTATAGTACCTTGTACATTTGTATGATATCTCTTTTCTTTGCATACAGGGCATTCTACCTTGTTTTGATATTCATATATGTATAAAATGAAATCATTTTTACATGAATTACTTTTCTTATATTCAATCCCAAACTCAACCAACAACAAATGTGCCTCTCTGCAAATTGATGGCAACACATTCTCTTTAGGGAATATTTTAGTTTTTAGTGCCTTGTAAAATTTCCAAAGATTAAATCAATTGAACGTTTGACTTATGATGAACATGTTTGATATGTCAGTCTATACTAGGACTATTTATATACAATATATGGTTTTAAAATACCCTTAAATATAAATGAAGTTGATGAATGTTTACGAATTATGTACAGCAATTGACAATGCAAAGTAAGAAATAGATTTCAACTCACTTTAGTAGGGTAGTAAATCCTTTGTCTAACCAACCAAATAGTGACTTGATTTCTAATAATATTAATGTGCTTTCCAATTTTTAGGTTCTACTTGCACCCAATTTGAACACGGGTGTCTTTGATGCTTGCTTGATGGAGTCTTTCAGGTTGTTATCATCAACATTATGTTGGTGGTAATTACCCCTGCTATCATCATTACTATCAACCATATGATCATTATTGTCATCATGTTTTTCATCCCCAAAGAAATATGTAAGCATTTCATTCAATCCTTCTTCATGCACTACATTTTCACCTCCATGATCATCATCATTAAGGCTAGGTGGAATGTCATCAGCTCTTCAAATTTCTCAGGTGGTAGTATTTTTTTCAATCTTGCTCTTTTCGCCCTGGTATGGTTTAAAGGATGGTTTGGATCATCCATCCAAATATTAATAACCTAGTTGGATCTTGGGTATTAGTATGTGTTTCATCAACATCTTCTACCTATCAAAAAACAAAAGCATTATTTAATATTTGGCAACAATTGGATAAATCATAAATGTATCAATTTGAAAGAAATATAATCAAATATGGCTTAAAAAATAAAAATAAAAATTGTATGAACATATATACATCAATTGAAAAATGGAACATTATTTTATAGACTACCTTTTTTATACAATAATTTAAAGAAAACCTAATTTTGACAACATAGTTTATAAAACATCAATCCACACTCATTTATTATTATTTTGTTTTCTACCCTTACAAACATCCTTAGGGAGACCTTGTTCTTCCATTTTCTTTCTTGCAAGAGTGCATTTTAAGAAGGGGTAATCAATCAATAACTCATCCCCAATGGTAAGGTTCATAATAGCCTCAACCATTATCAATCTATCAACCTCTCTTTCCATATCTCCATCTTTATCATTTATAACCTCAACAAATTGACAATTCAATCTTATAGTAGGGTCCCTTCCCTTACTACTATTTATAAATCCTGCAATATTTTTGTGTGTGTATGCATGTCCATCTATATACATAAGATGACCTTTATTAATTTATTTTCCACTTTCCAATTGGAGATTATGTGTATACATATTTGAATTTAGACCATATGCTAACATGCTAGGCTTATATTTTGCTAGCCTTCTCCATTCACCACTGTAATATGATGGACCATAATATGGCATTAATCTCCTAGTGGTTTTTTCTGAATTGTTTCTATGTTTAGATACCACGTGTAAATTTTGGACAATAAAAAGGCCTAGATTCACTCCATGAATATTGGAGGGTCGTATCATGTAGCTGTATCCCCAAAATTGAAACACATCATACACTCTAGGTAGTTGTTGATCACTAGGCCAAGTACAATATAGTTGACGATCAAATGTCTTTGTAAATTGATTTCAAAATTAGTGGAAAATCATCATCTCCATCACATTCATTCTCATAGGGTATGTAGTCCACCTTCCCCCTGTCTTTAAGCAAATTATGCATCTTTAAACCAGTTCTTATTCTGTGACTTTTTTTCATCAATTCCTCATCTTCTGAGCTGGTATGTTGGCACATAATTTTGTTAGATGTATCATTTGATAAATGATCATTGCCCTCTAGGCTAGAAGTCGGTGATCCAAGAAAATTTAAACCAAGAACTTTATCCTGCAAGTATCCATTAAGAAAAAAATTAGTTATTTAAATAATATAAAACAATGTTTAACAAAGTATACATGTTATTTATATCGAATTGGAAAATTCCTTACCTTAATTCCTATTAGATTTGAATCGATTTTAGGAGGCATACTATCGACTGGAAGCTCATCATATATGTAATGTCTTTGTACAATTGCTTGTTTGAATTGTATCTTTCCATGACATATAGAACATCCACAAACAAAAAATTTCATAAAGTGTTCATCCCATGTACTATAGTCCTGACCAACCTCTTGTTCAGTGCAATAATTTGTTGTGTCTGCAAGATCCATTGTCATATCCTCTTCCACCCACTGCCATCTATGTGATTTAACATTTTTAGGTCCACGTCCACATACATATCTTCTTATTTTTCTAGTTGAATGCTCAGGATTTGCATTTGCTCCAATCTCCATCTAAAATAATCAACAACATGCATTAATTTATGTAAAGATTGGATAGTACATTATAAATTTCAATAATACTGTGAAAAAATATGGACGTATCACAAAATTGCATTAGATCATTTTTTCCTAAGTTAAGTCAAAATTTGAGTACCTGATGTCCTGCTTCATCCATTGTGTGCTCATTTGATATGACATGATCTATTGCCATGGCCTCATCTTGCCCCTATAATGCACAACATAGTAAATAATGTTTAGTACACCAATTATATCATTTCAACAAATATGCTATCCAACACAAAACCTCACTTTAGTCATATATTTGACATATTGATATCATGTTTTGGCCATCCTAATTTTCAAACTTTTCCCTTGATCATAGAATCACATTTAATCACCATTCCTATGCATTTTCAACCAATAATTTTGACCTCAGAGGCCTCATGCACAAAAAAATGACTTTATCTCCCCTATGTTGTAGCATTTATGAATTCATAAACACCTTCCTCCTTTGGTTGAGGTTTCTTTCTCTTCTTACCTCTATTGTATATGTAGATTTCATTTTCATATCTATTTCCACCCACTTTCCTCTCTATGATTTAGTAGTTCTATGTCGTCCACGTCCTCTATCCATGGCCTCTTCTGGATCCTATAATACACAACAATGACAATAGTCACATAGCAGTTGTGCACCAAGAGAATATTATTGAAATTATCTTGTTAATACGCTCGCTTTTCATTAAGATGCACTATGAAAAACAAAATAGGACATTGAAACATTTTTCTCTTCACAAAAATTTTACACGCAGAATCTTGACAACTAGAGGTCAAATCTTATTATTACAAGATGACTACAAATTCACATCAAAAAGACATTTATTTACAAGCTGACTACAAATAAAACCTATTACAAATTTTTAGCTGAACATCCCTTCCATGGTCCCTTGTTATCCTAGATGAAAGAAAACCTATTACTAATAATTTTAGCTAGTTCTCTACCTTACATTTCTTCCACAAGTTCATTAAAACCGTAGATATTTTCTGTTTGAAAAATAGAGATCGGATTCCTTATTCTTGATTGAATCTTACTTTAGGTTGGAATGATGAGATCTAACGAAGTGTAAAAACATGTCAAAATATGTAATATATGCATGGATAAAGGCAATAGACAAATATATATGATAATACATGATGAATGATCTATCAATAATACATTAAATAAGGGTGGGTTAGTGGGATCAAAGAGATTACACAAAAAATACCAAACCCTAATCAAGATAGTAGCAATGAAACATAGATAAGGGGTGCATCCAAGCCCTAATAAAGTATAAAATGAATCATATCTACTTTAAAATGTTAGATTTATAACCTTAATGTAGAAGGATAAACTCTAAGGATGAAACCTGAGTGTGTTTAAGAATGTTTGGTTCATGAATTTATGTAAGGAAGAATAACATGCCTAACATAAATATCCCAAGTAAATTAATTAAATCAAAATGAATAAATAATATTACTTGCCTAGGATAAAGAGTTGAGAGTAATAAAACCACTAAAATAAATGCTCAAAATTAAATAATAAAAATAATGGTATTTATTTATCGGCTTCCATGCAAAATACATCATTTTGCATAAGTAAGCGCTAAATTAGGTGCACTTTGCACCGCCTTTAACACCCCAAAGGGATTACATTTAGGGTTCAAATTTGGCGCTAAATTTGACGACTATAGTTCCAACTAATGAATCAAAAAAGAAAAAGAAAAATTCCCGCGAAAACATTTGAAAACTTTGGAAAAACATGTAATTTTTTTCCATCGAGCTTTCTCTTCTACATGTCATTTTTTCCATCGAGATTTTTGGAAGCTCTCTTCTCAGTCGCCATAGGGTTTCACCTGGAAGTTGCATCTGGAGATTTCATGGTGTTTTATGAGTAAAGAGATTGTTGGAGCCATGCATGGTAAGAATTTTATTTTTACTTCTAGCTAGTGTGACTTGTTTTTGTCCCTTGTATCATGTGTGATTTGCATCAATAGTTGGCATCATCTAGTGTAGGTAGGTATACATATGACACTTTTATCAAAACATTTGGAAAATTTAATGTTTATTTTGCTCGTAGGTTGTGTTAAAGTGAATTGAATTTGGTTAGGTACCCTATACTCGTTGGTTTGCATTCTTCACAAATCTTACAAACATTTTCCTTTTGCATTTAGCTAGTGTGATTTATTTTTATTGCCTAGATTTTGAATCATGTGCTCATTGGTTTGTATTCTTGTCAAATTTTACAAAATCATGTGTTGGCACCTTTTCCAAATTCCATTTGAAGTGATAAATACTTCCATAGCATTCAAAGCCACAAAAATTGTATAATTTTGTTATAGTTTAGGAATGATTGTGCCATTTGTACCACAAAAAATCTCTAACAATAATTGGAAACCATAAAAAGTAAGGTTTCCGCTAGGGCTAAGGCATACTAAAAATAAAAAATTTGTAATCCTCACCATATACCCTTAAACTAATTTTTTTGGGGGGATTTTTAATGTCAAAAACCATTTGGGGTTTAAAATTTTAAAACTCCTTTTAAAAAAGGAGAGAAACACCATATGGCCTTGAATTTTTTAAGAAAAGTAGAAAAATGACTTATATGTTGACAGTAGATGCAAATGCAAAGTTTCTTTAAAACCTTGATTGATTGGACTTGATCCATGTGATGTTGCTTCATTAAAATTTCAATCAGCCTCTGTAATGCCATTTTTATGCATAAAAATCCTCCTTGCATTGCAAACATATCTGAATTCTACTTGACAATGATTGACTGTAGCTATGCATAAAAATGCTCCTTTCATTGCAAACATATCTGAATTGTTTTTCTTGACAGTGTGTACTTTCATATTTGGCAGTGTGTACTTTGTTTGCCTCCACAGACTAGATGAAAATAATTTTCCCTAGGTCTCCTCAAAATATTAATCAATAGAGGGAAGAGAACAAATGGAGCGGGCTATGGCCACAATGAGGTAATTCATTGTCAATTTATAGATTTGTAAATGTTTCCATTGTTTCTTTCATTGTTATTTTTTAGTTTTTTATTTTCAAATTTAAAAGAAGAAATTTATTTTATATATATAGGGACATGAGACTGAAAAATATAAAGAGGCATTGGCTTCCATATTGAGGGCAAAGTCAGTGAAAAAATTGGATGTTGTGGAGTGGACAATGCTTTCCAGATACATAGAAAAGCGATCTAGTGAAGCCCCTCAAAAATTGCAACCAAATCAACCATGTCAAAGGGAATCAATTGATTCCCCAAGTAGTCCTAGATCGAGCAAAAGATCCAAGAGGAAATCAATAACAGTAAGCTCTAGGAATGTAGAACAGGGAGCAAAGACTTCCATTGTCCCATCCACTCCTGGGACATAGACTTCTTCCACCATGCCAAGTTTTACATCTTGTATTGGTAGCTACAATACCAAGATATAATACGATGTGGTTTCAGGGGAAGTCCGAATGACAAATTCTGGAAGAGACTTTGTGAATAGGTTGAAGGAATCATGCCTTCAATGGTTCAAATACCATCTACATTTTTCATTCTCAAAGATACCTATACACATGCAAAAGGAAGTTATCAATGATATGGAGACTGAATTTGGAATAGGTTGGTCTATGCAAAAGGTAAAGCTACAAATGTCTCAAAATTGCAAGAGATTTCGGTACAGCCAAACAAAGAACATAAAAAAAATCCCTCCTGAGCTAAGGCTCAAAAAAAGGCCAATTGATGTAAGTGTCAAAGTATGCAAAGAGCTTGTAAAAGCATATGAGAAGTCTGATGCATGGAGGAAGTTCGGTGAGGAGAGTACGCGGGTATTTGAATTTGCTCATAAGATTATATCAAATTTATTAAACAATTTTTAAATTTTATTTGTGCATAGTTAAATTGAATTAGTATATGTTTCAAGACAAGGCCTCCAAGGCTAGGCTTCAAAAACTTCATGACATGCATCACAGTGGCCAAAAAATTTTACAGGCCTTGATCTGTACATTTGTAAGTATATTTAATATGTTAATGATATTTGTATTATTTCCTAGGAAAAAATAAATGATTGCATATTAATTAGTTTAACTAGTCCATGGGCCATGTTTTGACAAGAGGAGAAATATGGCCAACATCCAAAGCAATATGAAAAGGAAATGTTACAAAGCAAAAAGTGGGTTGATTTTGTAATCTGGATGGAGAACGAGGTATCAATAGTTGAATTTCAATAACTTATTTGGATATTGTTGTGTTAATATGTCAATTTTTATTTATTGTGTTGGGTTTCAATAATCTTTGAAGAGGTTATAGAGTGATACTTGAGACAAACATTTATAGTTGCACTTTGTTTGTTGTGTTGGTTTCTATTGTTCTTCTTATATTCTTGTGTAAATCATTGTAGCGATCAAGCTAACAAGAGTGAACTTTATGATATTACATAGAGGGTGAATAATACCTTGTCTTTACTCTAAGACATAAAGTTAGACAACAATTCAAACATTAATGAAAAGATATTTGATAGCATTCTCATTAATAATTCATATAAAATGTATGAATGGAGAGATAATGACCTCATGAGACTTACATATTTAACTCAGATATGTTCAGAAACCATACAATTGAAAAAATTGGCTAGAATAACTCAAAACCTAAGACATCGACTCAAAATGCATTTTCTCTGTGCTTTCTACTTGCATACTCGGCTCCAAAATTCAACAAAAGACCTGTACAATTGGCCTTGAATTCCATTTTATAGAATAAGGGAGAAAAATAAGCCTCAAGCCAAGTTTTACACATGTCACCCTCTCATTGGACCGCAATCAACTCATTCCCTTTTGCAGTTATATTTACATCTTCAAAATGGAGGCAAAAAGTGAGATGAAATATTTCCATTCGACGAAGAAAATGGACTCACCTTCTAGAAGGAATTCTATTGGAGAGAAGAATCTTCTAACCGTTGCAGCATATTCATTCCTTGAGCTAAAGAAAAAATATGAAAGAGAAAGAAAGGTTGACCCAAACTAGCATTCAAATTATCAGTGATCAATCTCTACCTGTGGTGTTTTCTATAAAAGACACATACTTTATGCATTTTAATTTCTTAGGCTAGACCTATATTATACTTGACCAAATATATGTGTACTCTACCTTTGTGCTTATAAATCTAATTCACCAATAAAAATATTTTTCCATTGTTCATATTCATCATCAAATGGCCAATTGTAATTAATGATTTCATCCATCTTTGTTCTATATGGAGCATATTTCACCATCACTGAAGTTGACTCTTTATCAAAATCCTCTAAGAAACTAATAATGAAAGACAATTTCTCTAGAGAATCCTTCAATATAGCAATATCAACATGTTCATAAATCAAAACTGCCTATGAGGTAATAGTAGTATCCATTTGGTCCTTCCACACCTGTAGAGTATTTACCTCATCATATGTATAATGGATATCTGACAATAATGTCAACTCTGCCTCATCATACTTATCCTTTAATTCTCTAATCCTCTACTCCAATGGAGAGGCATATCCATATAACTTTTTTCCCTTAATTCCATCAACATATTTGTAGACTGGGATCACTCTGGGGTGTTTATCTTCCTTCTGTTTAGCCCCCACCACCATGAATTTCAAATCACCAACCCTTGGAATCCACTTATCCAAGATTGGGATAGCTTTGTTTCCAACTCAACAACTCTCTATTTAATCTTATCATATTCAACCAAAAGATCATTATACTATCCTCTAAATGAGTCCCTTTTAGTAGTTAAACTTTCTACAATTGCTTTGGTAAACTTGGCAACATTCACCGTCATGTATGGTGCCTCTAGAGTTGGAGTATCAACAACACTTCTTATAACCAATTGTCCACTAAAGTCAACTTGTTCTGCCACAACTAGTTTCCTAGATCTTGTAGGCAATGACCAAATGGCAAAGGAATCCCATTCTTCACAAAATATTGATCCATTGATTTCCAACCTAGCTTCTTCTTCAATTTGAAATAATGGCCTTTCAGCTCTTCTTATGGTGTCCAATACAGCAACATCAGCAATATCCCATTCAGGCAATAACATAACTCCACTTTTCTGCACAAGCACCCTTCCTTCCTCGGCTGTAATACTTTGAAATTCCTTCTTCATGGATTTCATTACATTTTCTTAGATAAAATTCTTAGGGATTTCATGATGTAAACTCCTCTCCTTGGCTACATTCTCGACATAAATTGGAACCTTAGCCCTCCAATAAAAATCTTGGAATGCTCTTGTTTTAATAAAAGATTCATCCTCCATAAATTCCTTACAAGCTTCATGTCTCAAGTCATCCAAGTTGCTTATCCCACTCAACTCCCCTTTTCCCAATCTGAGGTTGCTTTATGTAGTATCTACTACAACTTCCCTTGGAGGAGAAGGCATTCCTTTTTGCATCTCCTCAGGAGTGATTAATATTTCTTCTTCCTCGGTGTTTGGGTAGTCAACAATTTTTCTCACCTCAAATTTTTGCTTCTTGGCTGGTGGTTGCTCTGATGGAGAGGGGCCTTTTGGGGGTGAATCAATATCAATAATAATAGGTGGATCCTGTCTAGGAGGTTATGAAACTGACCTAGCTTGAGAAGTTTCCCTTAATCCTTCTAAGGTAGTAGGGGTTGGCAATGTCTGTTGTTTCTTAACAATCTCCTTCCTCCTAGAATATATTCTGATCTTTTTTGGAGGCTCATAGGAAGGTCTTTCCTCCTCATGTGCAAATGGTCCATCTTCTACCGCCAATGACTTCCCCTTATCCTCAATTGTTCTTTCCCTTCTTAATACACCCACAACACTTTCAAAGTTTTCCAAAACATATTGTACTCTTCCCCATTCTCCCCTGATATTTGGTAAAGGGTTGTATCTAGGATCATACTTCATGGCATTCTCAACCATCTTTTTGAAGGCAAGATACATGGCCTTCTTTTCCTCTTGCACCTTGAAATCCAAAATATTCCTGATAACATCCTTAGGGTAGTAGAAGTTATGCACAAATAAACTAGTCCTTATCCTTGCCTTTACTATAGCAATGAAACCCTCAGGGTCATGGTTTCTAGGGTGCACTATACTCAATTCATAGGGTTCCAAGATCTTAAAAAAAGCTTTCCACCCTCCCTTAACCATCACAAAGTATGCAAAGGCTATCGATTCAGGGAAGAAAGACCCCTTCTTCTAATTTTTTGGAAGATGTGTCATTTGTGCAGCTCCTAGTTGTCTTAGTATTTCAATAAATCCAATCCGCAAAGATACATCCCTTGGTAGCACATAAGCATTGATAGGTGTCCCATATACCTTGAATATAGTTGTATCGAGATAGGGAATGATATCTCCCCAATTATGAGTTATCTACAATTTAGGCCTCCTTCCCATAGGTCTCAAGAAATCATGAATCTCCTTCGGGATCCTTGGTGGATCATGAATCAAGGATCTCCTCAGCTTGGAGGAAAACATATTGTGAAATACCACATAATCAAACTTTTTATCATGTCTGTCCAGAATCCTGGTCAAACACTGAACTGATAGCTCAAGACCATGCTCTTTCATCTTCAATGACATATGTCTTCCAAAGTATTTCCTTCCCTTGTATAGAAACATATGGATTAATAGGGAGTACCACTAGAATTGAACCCAATTCTTTCCTTCCTTAAGATAAACCAAACCCTTATGCATATGCTCTTGCAAGTAAGTAGCATAATCCTATACCATGTTGAAAGCTCCACGTTGGATATGTCCTACCATGTACATATATTCTTTTAGCATAGTTTTTGGTGGATCAAAACCAATGATTTGACATAATGAATAGAAGGTCTTCTTAAAGTAGTTATCAAAGTATTTAACAGGGAAAGGTTCCCTCTCATCTTTTCCAATCTTTATTTGTCTCTTATTTTTTCCATATCTTGTGGTAGCAGTATGTATTGGCAGCATTGTGTTTCTGAACAAGACCTTGGTATTTTCATACTCTTTCCTGAAAACTTCCAGGCCAATAGGGATCATGTCTTCATTCCACTCAGACAAGTCAAAGACTTCATAAATTTCTTCTCAAGTAATCCTGACCATCTCAGCGCCATCAAATGCCCTAATTACCCTAGAAACAGGGTCATCCCTTACTGCAATGTCTTCCAGTAAGTCCACATCCATATAGAAATTTGGGACCACAAGTTTTCCCATGTCTAATCTCCAGGTATTGTAAGTGAGAAATCCACAATTTCTATTTCCGAACCAATTCTTGAACATGTGCCATCCAGTGAAAGGTGTTTCAACATCCTTGATACAATGTTGCTTATCTAGAAACCCCTCATAAATCTTAGGACCATAAAATATTACTTACCCCTGAGCTTTCTTCTTGTCGATGGTTTGAGCTGGTCAACAATATCCTGAGAGAGTAACCTAGTTGGGGTTTCAGAACTAGACCCTTGGGCTTTAAGAGCCATGGACAATTAGGTAGGTTCAAAGTAGGCTAGGGTTTTGACGCAGGATAGCTCAATACCTAGTGTTTAATTAACAACTAGTGCAGATTGGATATACAAATTTTGAAGCACGACAGAAGACCACACTTATGCACAATTTTAAAGAAAAACAAAGCAATTAAAACATGCAAGCTAATCGAATTTGAAAGAAAGAAGCGAAAACCTGCCTTAAATAAAGATTATTTAAAAGATAAAGCTTGTAATTTGACTTATGTCATTTTTGTTCATAGGATACCCTAATTGGTTCGAGTTGCAACTTGAAATAATTCACATGATCTCCTAAAGGCTTTGAATTTACTTGCAATCCTGAATTGTATGAGGAAAATAAGTTTCTATGTGCTTTAATGTCGAAAAAATAGTTGTGGGTGTCTTGCCCACCATTATTGCTCGCTCGCGTGAAGAAAATGGTTCAATTAGTCATGCATCCAATTTTGAATAGCATTCATCGATCTCTTTCCAAGATGGCATAGAGAACGATCGAGATCAAGTCAACATGGTTTGAATTTTATTTGTCTTTATTCATTACCTCATTGACCAATGAAATCTTGCTAATTGGAGACCATACCATCCTCTCCCATGGGCTCCACCTCATTTCCCAAGCGACCGAAATATTCCACGTGTTCATCATTTGCAAACCTCGCAAGCTTTCAGAGAGAACTTGTCTAAGTCATGTGAGGTGTGCATTTTATGGCCAAGATTTATAAATGAGCCTGACTTAAGAAAAATTAAATTGGGCGATATAACACCGAGCGACTGAAAAACCTATGCAAGGGGGTTGGTAAAGATATGTTGCTAATGACTTAAGTCATGAATTAAGTGGTTGGTGATCGAATGAGAAAGTCAACAAGGAATACAGAGCTAACAAGGTTTGATTCATCGGAGTAAGAAACAAATATCGCTATAACACATCTTGTTGTCTCACTGATATCTCGAGCAAAGCATATCGGAGACACCAAAGTATATCAAGGAAAGATGACATGTTATCTCACCGATGAACTGATATAGTGGCATGATGAAGATAGTTATTAATAAATTACACAGTGGTGTCAGTGAGACACAAACCTATCAGGCTAACAAAAAGCATGGTTTCCTCAATACAGCGATGAAGTCACAGAAGAAAAGGGTATCAGGAGGAACGGTTGCTATCGATGGAATATAAACAAAGTTTCCCTGATGAGTCGATAACACAAAGAATATCATAAGTGATTAATTACACACCTAAGGTACGATATTGGAGAGACTAAGGGGTATCAGGGAGACATCATCTGATATCCCACCGATACCCCAAAGGAAAAACAATGACATATGTTTGCTTCAATGGGAAATATGGATATTGACCACAGTCATATATTTGAAATATTGATATCATGTTTTTGAAAGTTGAAGTTTCTCCTGAGTCACCAGTGTAGCTCTCTCCACCTTTTCATACTCTTTCATTTATACAGATCGTCTGTGGGATTTAATCATTTGTACATGGTTGATGTTCTTTGAATCCTTGGATCTAAAGGAAATTTCATTATCATAAATATTGCTAGGGAATTTCAATGTTGGCATGTAGCTGGAATTAAAGTCGGTACCTAGAACATTGAAAATTATCCTTATATAAGAATTCCCTCCATCTTGTTGGCTTGTAACACTCTTGACGGTGGCTACATGAAATCTGATTCTAATTCCTCTTCTACATCAGAGGGCTCATATCCTTGATCTGACTCTTTTGGATTATCAAAATCAAAATCACTAGCTTCCATATTCAAAAATTCCCAACCACCATCTTCAATAAATTTATCTGGATCATCAGTAATAGTCTTCAAAAATGGCCGCCAATTCAAGTTTATTCTACTTTCATAATACTTTATATTGATGGAGTTCAACCATTCCATGATGCCATCAAGGGAAGATTGAGGAATGGCGTCAATACGGATTACATCCCGCTTGAAGTCTTTGAAAACAATAGCCATATCAAATTCCTTTTTTCCAATTCCTACTCTCTCAAGGTTAACAATCTCAATCTCACTAATAGTGATTACTAAAAAAGGTAATTCTACAAACTCTTTCCTTCCTCTTCCATGAAAACCAAGCTCTCTAAATGGTATATCAAACTCTAGCTCAAAATATTTTAGATGAGGTTGCTCCCATAGCTCTCTTACTTTCTTGACAAATCCTTGAAAATTTGCATTGATTTTATTTTTCTTGTCCCTCTCTTATTGTTCTTCCTCAATTTCATTAGGATCATACATTGACCTTCTTGCCCCTCCTAAATTTTTCAACACATCCATTACCTTCACATAAAAATGGACATCCTTGGTCTTCTTGGTTCCCATGCCATGATATGGTTATGCAAATGAAAATGAAGCAAAGTAAACATCTTTCTTCCTCTTCCATGAAAACCAATCTCTCTTAATGGTATATCAAACTCTAGTTCAAAATATTTTAGATGAGGTTGCTCCCATAGCTCTCTTACTCACTTGACAAATCCTTGAAACTCTGCATTGATTTTATTTTTCTTGTCCCCCTCTTGTTGTTCTTCCTCAATTTCATCAGGATCATACATTGACCTTCTTTCCCCTCCTAAAGTTTGGGCCACATCTATTAACTCCACATAAAATTGGACATCCTTGGTCTTCTTGGTTCTCACCCCATGATATGGTTATGCAAATGAAAATGAAGCAAAGTAATCATCTTTCTTCCTCTTCCATGAAAACCAAGCTCTCTAAATGGTATATCAAACTCTAGTTCAAAATATTTTAGATAAGGTTGCTCCCATATCTCTCTTACTCGCTTGAAAAATCCTTAAAAATCTACATTGATTTTATTTTTCATGTCCCTCTCTTTTTGTTCTTCCTCAATTTCATTAGGATCATACATTGACCTTCTTTCCCCTCTTAAAGTTTTGACCACATCCATTACCTCCACATAAAACTAGACATCCTCGGTCATATTGGTTCCCACACCATGATATGGTTATGCAAATGAAAATGAAGTAAATTAATCATCTCCTTCTCCACTGGTTGGAATAATGCATGCTTAATGTTTTGATACATGATATCAGCTCTCTCTTCTGCTCTCATGGTTGAATACCAAAATCCATTATGGTGGGCCTCCAATGTTCCAGTCATCTTTCTTCCTCTTCCACGAAATGTTGGCCTGATCCACAAGTCTGCCAGCCTAATTGCCTTTTTTTAAAAAGATGAAGTTTCTCCTGAGTCACCAATGTATCTCTCTCTTCCTTTTCAGACTCTTTCATTGCTATAGTAAATTAGTGCCTAATTGATTAACAATCTCAATCTCACTAATAGTGATTACTAAGAAAGGTAATTCTACCAACTCTACCAAACAATTTCCCATAGGAACAATAAAAGTAGAGGATTTGAAAGGAATTACATGAAAACCAAGCTCTCTAAATGGTATATCAAACTTTAGTTCAAAATATTATAGATGAGGCTGCTCCCATAGCTCTCTTACTCACTTGAAAATTCCTTGAAACTCTGCATTGATTTTATTTTTCCTGTCCCTCTCTTGTTGTTCTTCCTCAATTTCATCAAGATCATACATTGACCTTCTTACCCCTCCTGAAGTTTGGACCACATCCATTACCTCCACATAAAACTGGACATCCTTGGTCTTCTTGGTTCCCACGCCATGACATGGTTATCAAAATTAAAATGAAGCAAAGTAATCATCTTTCTTCCTCTTCCATGAAAACCAAGCTCTCTAAATGGTATATCAAATTCTAGTTCAAAATATTTTAGATGAGGCTACTCCCATAGCTCTCTTACTCACTTGAAAAATCCTTGAAACTCCGCATTGATTTTATTTTTCCTGTCTCATCTTGTTGTTCTTCCTCAATTTCATCAAGATCATACATTGACCTTCTTGCCCCTCCTAAATTTTGGACTACATCCATTACCTCCACATAAAACTGTACATCCTTGGTCTTCTTGATTCCCATGCCATGCTATGGTTATGCAAATTAAAATGAAGCAAAGTAATCATATGTCTTCCTCTTCCATGAAAACAAAGCTCTCTAAATGGTATATCAAACTCTAGCTCAAAATATTTTAGATGAGGCTGCTCCCATAGCTCTCTTACTTGCTTGACAAATCCTTGAAACTCTACATTGATTTTATTTTTCATGTCCCTCTCTTGTTGCTCTTCCTCAATTTCATCAGGATCATACATTGACCTTTCCCATCCTAAATTTTGGACCACATCCATTACCTCCACATAAAAATGGACATCCTTGGTCTTCTTGGTTCCCACGCCATGATATGGTTATGCAAATGAAAATGAAGAAAATTAATCATCTTTCTTCCTCTTCCATGAAAACCAAGCTCTCTAAATGGTATATCAAACTCTAGTTCAAAATATTTTAGATGAGGTTGCTCCCATAGCTCTCTTACTTGCTTGAAAAATCCTTGAAACTCTGCATTGATTTTATTTTTCATGTCCCTCTCTTGTTGTTCTTCCTCAATTTCATCAGGATCATACATTGACCTTCTTGCGCCTCCTAAAGTTTGGACCACATCCATTACCTCCACATAAAACTGGACATCCTTGGTCTTCTTGGTTCCCACGCCATGATATGGTTATGCAAATGAAAATGAAGCAAAGTAATCATCTTTCTTCCTCTTCCATGAAAACCAAGCTCTCTAAATGGTATTTCAAACTCTAGTTCAAAATATTTTAGATGAGGTTGCTCCCATAGCTCTCTTACTCGCTTGACAAATCCTTAAAACTCTACATTGATTTTATTTTTCTTGTCCCTCTCTTATTGTTCTTCCTCAATTTCATCAAGATCATACATTGATCTTCTTGCCCCTCCTAAAATTTTGACCACATCCATTACCTCCACATAAAAATGGACATCCTTGGTCTTCTTGGTTCCCACACCATGATATGGTTATGCAAATGAAAATGAAGCAAAGTAATCATCTTTCTTCCTCTTCCATGAAAACCAATCTCTCTAAATGGTATATTAAAATCTAGTTCAAAATATTTTAGATGAGGCTGCTCCCATAGCTCTCTTACTCGCTTGAAAAATCCTTTAAACTTTGCATTGATTTTATTTTTTCTATCCCTCTCTTGTTGTTATTCCTCAATTTCATCAGGATCATACATTGACCTTATTTCCCCTCCTAAATTTTGGACCACATCCATTACCTCCACATAAAACTAGACATCCTTGGTCTTCTTGGTTCCCATGCCATTATATGGTTATGCAAATGAAAATGAAGCAAAGTAATCATCTCCTTCTCCATTGGATGGAAGAATGCATGCTTAATGTTTTGATACATGATATTAGCTCTATCTTCTGCTCTAATGGTTGAATACCGAAATCCATTATGGTGGGCCTCCAGAGTTCATGTCATCTTTCTTCCTCTTCCACCAAATGCTGGCATGATCCACAAGTCTGCCAGCCTAATTACCTTTGTTTTTGAAAGTTGAAGTTTCTCTTGAGTCACAAGTGCATCTCTCTCTACCCTTTTAGACTGTTTCATTGCTACAATAAATTAGCACCTAATTGATTAACAATCTCAATCTCACTAATAGTGATTACTAAAAAAGGTAATTCCACCAACTCTGCCAAATAGTCTACCATAGGAACAATAAAAGTAGAGGTTTTGAAAGGAGCTCCATGAAAACCACGCTCTCCAAAAGGTATATCAAACTCTAAATATTTTAGATGAGGCTGCTCCCATAGCTCTCTTACTCGCTTCACAAATCCTTGAAACTCTACATTGATTTTATTTTTCATGTCCCTCTCTTGTTGTTCTTCCTCAATTTCATCAGGATCATACATTGACCTTTTTTCCCCTCCTAAATTTTGGACCACATTTATTACCTCCACATAAAACTAGACATCCTTGGTCTTCTTGGTTCCCACACCATGATATGGTTATGCAAATGAAAATGAAGCAAAGTAATCATCGTTCTTCCTCTTCCATGAAAACCAAGCTCTCTAAATGGTATATCAAACTCTAGTTCAAAATATTTTATATGAGGTTGCTCCCATAGCTCTCTTACTTGCTTGACAAATCCTTGAAACTTTGCATTGATTTTATTTTTCATTTCCCTCTCTTGTTGTTCTTCCTCAATTTCATTAGGATCATACATTAACCTTATTGCCCCTCCTAAATTTTAGACCACATCCATTACCTCCACATAAAACTGGACATCCTTGGTCTTCTTGGTTCCCATGCCATGATATGGTTATGAAAATGAAAATGAAGCAAAGTAATCATCTCATTCTCTGTTGGCTGGAAGAATGCATGCTTAATTTTTTGATACATGGTATCAGCTCTCTCTTCTTCTCTCATGGTTGAATACCGAAATCCATTATGGTGGGCCTCCAGAGTTCCAATCATCTTTCTTCCTCTTCCACCAAATGTTGACCTAATCCACAAGTCTGCCAGCCTAATTGCCTTTTTTTTTTAAGTTTAATTTTCTCCTAAGTCACTAGTGTAGCTCTCTCTGCCCTTTCAGACTCTTTCATTGCTACAAGAAATTAGAGTGTAATTGATTAACAATCTCAATCTCACTAATAGTGATTACTAAGAAAGGTAATTCCACCAACTCTACCAAATGGTTTACCATAGGAATAATAAAAGCAAAGGTTTTGAAAGGAACTCCATGAAAACCAAGCTCTCTAAATGGTATATCAAACTCTAGTTCAAAATATTTTAGATGAGGCTGCTCCCATTGCTCTCTTACTCACTTGACAAATCCTTGAAACTCTACATTGATTTTATTTTTCATGTCCCTCTCTTGTTGTTCTTCCTCAATTTCATCAGGATCATACATTGACCTTATTTCCTCTCCTAAAGTTCAGACCACATCCATTGCCTCCACATAAAACTGGACATCCTTGGTCTTCTTGGTTCCCACGCCATGATATGGTTATGCAAATGAAAATGAAGCAAAGTAATCATCTCCTTGTCCACTGGCTGGAAGAATGCATGCTTAATGTTTTTATACATGATATCAGCTCTCTCTTCTGCTCTCATGGTTGAATATCGAAATCCATTATGTTGGGCCTCTATAGTTCCAATCATCTTTCTTCCTCTTCCACCAAATGTTGGCTTGATCCACAAGTCTGCCAGCCTAATTGGCTTTGTTTTTGAAAACTGAAGTTTCTCCTAACTCACCAATATTAGCTGTAACTTTTTTGAAATTTTATTATGGTATGTGCACTTTGATATGATGTAATATGATTATGGTTTTGTCTCATATGTTTTAATATTAGATATGTAACAGAAAAATAAACTATTGCATGAAATAAATAATAACTTTTCATTCTAAATGTTTTTTTTGTAGAACACGGGTCTTCTAGAAGATCAAGATGATCCTCAACATGATATAGATCCAAAAAATATTGGTTCTGTTGGTACAGATCACATGGCAGAGGATGATGATGATGTAGCTACGAAAGACACCAAGGCTGATGACAATGATGATGATGACAACGACGACGACGACGACGATGGTGGTGGTGGTGGTGGTGGTGGTGGTGGTGATGAGACAGTTGGTGGTAGTAACTAGTGACATTCATGATCATATAGACTACATCATGGATCATTGTTGATATATCGTTATGATGACTCTTTTCATGGTTACTATCATATGTATCATTTTCACGGCCTATAGTACTATATTATTGAATTGTATCATATTGACATGTATCATTTTCACTATATCATTTGGACATGTATCATCTTGACTTGTATCAGTTTGAGTTATATAATTTATCAATTTTATTTATATCATTTGTACATGTATCATTCTCACTTATGTCGATTGTTGGACATGTATAATTTTGACATGTTTTTGATGTATTGGCATATTTGACTTTCACTTTTTTTAGTTATATATGATGATGATCTTATCAGTGTTGACTTGTTAGTTTATATATATTAAAAGTGGTCGATGAGTTTTGGATGGATATTTATTACATATGATGATTTTAATTTACTACTCAGGATGGATGTTGTCAAATTAAATTAAATTAAATTATATATATTAAATTTTTTGTGTTACCGACCCAAAAATAATAATTATCTTGTTATTTAATCATATGAGTTAAATAATTAAATTACTTACTCTATAATCATATGAGTTATTTAAGAGGCACGATATATTTAACTAATTAAATTGAAATAAAACATATTAAATTAATAAATGGAAGCCAAACTAGAAGCAAACCAGAAGCAATCTTGGAAGCAAAATTGGAAGCAAAACTGGAAGCAAAATTGGAAGCAAAATTGGAAGCAAAACTAGAAGAAAAATTTGACGCAAAATTGGAAGCAAAGTTGGAAGAAAAATTGGAAGCAAAAATGGAAGAAAAATTGGAAGCAAATTGGAAGAAAAATTGGTAGCAAAACTGGAAGAAAACTTGGAAGCAAATCTGGAAGAAAAACTAGAAGCAAAATTGGAAGCAAAATTGGAAGCAAAATTGGAAGCAAATTTGGAAGCAAAACTGGAAGCAAAACTGGAAGCACAACCCAAAGCAAACCTAAAAGCAAAATCAAAAGCAAAAATGGAAGAAAAACTGGAAGCACACCTAGAAGCAAACCTGGAAGCAAAATTGGAAGCAAAATTGGAAGCATAACTGGAAGCAAAATTGGAAGCAAAACTAGAAGCAAAATCGGAAGAAAATTTGGAAGCAAACCTAGAAGCAAAACTGGAAGCTAAATTGGCACTAATTTAGGTGCTATTTCTGACGTTATTTCCTGGCACTATTGTTGGCACCATTTTTCTGGCGCACAATTCGGCACTCAAGTGGGTGCTAAATTTGGCGGTGAATCTGATGCAAAATCCGGTGCCGAAATAAACATACCTTTTAGCGCCAACTTTTGTGTCATGATTCATGTCCAATTGATGGACTCAAATACACTAAAATCTGGCACTATTTTAGGTGCTAATTGACTAATGTGCTATTGTGGGAGAAATTTTTTTGATGAAGAAGTCTAAAAACTTACCCTTGCAAGGGAGTATTCTCTCTTTTGAATTCCTTGATAAAATAAATCTTTCAAAAGGATTCCTTGATGCTAGAATCATTGGCAAAAAATGTTATCGCTTTCCAAATAGAGCGTCCCTTGAGCGAACCCCCCTTTTCTTTTGAAGGGTTCCCAAGGAACCCCTTTGAAAGATTCTCCTTCAGTTGTTGACTGTCTACATGACTATTTTTTTGCCTATGTTTTTTTTTGTTATCTAACATGTTTTTTCTATGGATTAACATTTTTCTTTGTAGAATCGGAAAATCTGCTTTTTTAAATCAAGCTTGGAGATCTGAGGACCTCGATCTTACCTTGCAAGACCGAACACTTGTAAGTGCCCATCAAACTCTATGAAGCCTATCACATTGTGCTTCCCTCATGACCAATTACCTAGGGCACCTCCTTTGCAATATTGAAGACCTATAAAGCACTTTCATCCTACGAGATCTCATTGTTTGACTTTGTAGGGCTGAGCACCTATAGAGCCTTTTGTTCACCTTTTCGTAGGTCTGAGGGCCTGTAGTGCATTTTGGTCAACTCTCCTTGGGACCGAGTACCTATGGATCCATCTCCTCTTCCTGTGCTTTTGGGTGTGTCATATTATGGTCTGCTTCCTTGACAGTTTAGGTATACTTTCTTTAAACTCTTTCGATCTACTTTACCCCACATTTGGTAGCACATATGCTCGCTAAAGTGGGGGAAAAATGTAATGGTGTGAATTTTCACCCCTTGCAAATTCCCCATTTACACTCCTTACCTTAGAAAAATCAAACCTAATGATGCTATTCAATTTCCTTCATCTTCTCTCCATACATTTGATAGTTGTCTGTAGTGTCAATGGGGGAATTTCTATTGGGGACACGAGTGCAACGTGTAAAAATCTACACGGTACATTGTCGTACTGATAGGATTCTTGCCTTTGGAATTCGTAGAGGCATTATAATTATCCATTGGTGTCAAAGTGTAATGTATCTTCTCACTTGATCGACCGTGAACGACTCTTTTGCATTCAATTTCATCTTCAAAACACCATATCATTCATCTCATTGTATCTTCTACACACTTTTTTATCTTCTTGATCATTCTACACACTTCATTCACAACATTTTCACCATCTTTGAAGACTTGTCTGGTTTTACTCCTCTTATCATTGCGGAAACATTGGTATTCATAAGCTTGCAAGCTCACATCTTCCTTCACGTGCCTTGAGAGCATCTTGTTGGGAAGGTGATATCCTTTCACTTAGCATTGTTGTTTGTTTATGTAGCATATTTTTGTTATCATTTCTTGGTATTCTTCCTTTCAGTGCTTTCTTTTATCATATTTCTCTTACCGCTGCTATATTGGTTGTCTGTGGAGGTGGGAACACCAAAGTGGGGTACTGACTATAACAGTTCTCTTAAAACAGCCCCAACACTTTTCTTTGTTTTGTTGTGTGTAGGTATTTTGTTCATGTGGAGCTTGCGGGAGGCTGGACTGACCATAAGTTAGATTTCTACCACCTTCACTCTTGTCAAATTCTAGTTTAGTGTTAGTAAAGTATTCTTCTTGTTGTTTTAGTTATTTAGCTATTTTATGCTTTATGTCATCATATCAAACTGTACTGGTCAGGTTGTTAGTAAGTTCTTTCCATGTTTCAACTATACTATACACTTTTTATCCATACAGATGCCTGTGTGTTGCACTTTCATGCATCTTCTATGTTGGATTCCTTTGGTAGAGAGTTTCTTAAGTTGTAGTCTAGACTGAATAATTTTTTCACCTAACTTCCTAAACCTCTTGGGTTAATAGAAGTAGAGAGGAAGATCAATTTCCCTTCCTTTTCACCCTCTTAAAACATCAAACTTATCTTAAACAATCCTTTAGTGTGAGGTAGATCAAGGCAACTTATTATTTAGACCATCCCATGACCTAGGGTCCTGAGCAGTCGGTCCCCCTCCTCTACAAATTCCTCTTACACCATAGTCTACTATCTATGCACCACATTCATCAGATCATGCATCACAGTCAAGATCTTGTGCACGACAACTAACTGTCACCAAAAAGAAAGGTATAAAACATTAATGTCTACTTTTTTTCTTTTTTATTTTAACTAGTGTAGAGATTTTGTGTTAATTATATTTTTTTTCTAGCTTGTGGTAATCACTGGGGATATCTCTAACATTTCATTTAGTTTAAACTAAACCTTATCTTTAACATTTTATTTTAGTGCACTAACAATAACCCTATCTTAAACACTTCATTTGGTGCTTTAAAATTTACCTACAATCCTCACTTTTTGATTTGGGTTTAAAATGAACATTTTGATTGACCATGCAACACTTCATTTGGTGCTACAAAATTTACATACAGCTTGCACATTTACTTTGGTGTACTTAAAAATAATGAGTGTATACTATTTCTGGTGTGCTTGCACACATGTGAGTCAATCCATTGAAAGTGTGTTGTATAAAGTATCCTCTCCCCTTACGCACCTTGTGTGATCTTGGATGATGAGAAATAACAACATTTGAAACTTTCCCTTTTTATTTTAAGTATTTTGAAAGGTGAGATCAAACCATTTGAGCCATACGGGGTGTTCTTTTGTGGTCTTAGGTGATTCCAAACACAAGGTTCAAGATCGTGGTCTCTTGTCACTAGTATGACATGGTGTTCTTAGGATTTCCTCCACTACGATCCCTTGTTGTAGAAGCCTAAAATCCTATTTTGTCATATCTTATAAGTGGTCCAACATGATAGGATCAACATGTGAAGCTAGTCACCATGTACTCTCTTGGGTCAAGATAGAATCTTTTTGGGTTGCTAGCATTAGCCTCTCAGGAAGAAAAAGGTGTACCCATTGTGTCTATCGATGACCCTGTGTCACTGGACATCTACTATCTACCTTCATATAAAAACTTTATTTGACAATCATTCCAATTGTTCAAGTTTTTGATCTTTCTAAGTATCTACCCCTTTAATGGGAGGTGTTCCTACTTTAAAAATACAAACCCGCTCTACCATTAATTAATTTGTGAATGTTCTTTTGGGTCTTGTTATTACCAGTAAATACAATTGGCCTTAGGGCCTTATCTTTTTCACCAATTATCAAGAGTCGTAGCTAAAATATTTACACACTATTTTCCATGTTTTCAAAACTATAGAAAAATCATAAAATTGAAAATGAATGAAAGTCCTAGGGTTCCCAAGAGATCTAATTTTTAACAAAACTTATGCATTGCATTTGTCAGCCTGTGTGGGTCACAACTATGTATTTTGAGTTTAGAAATAGTGTGACACATTTTTCTATTGGAAATCCACATCTCTCTATGTGCAACACATGTGTTGTATTCTACACCATATATGTGGTTAGAAGTCTATCAAAAGTTAGAAACCTGCTTTAGTTAACAGTATCTATGCATTTATTTCTTAGTCGTAATTGTCACCTTTTGTAATGCATTTGTTACAGCCAACAAAGTAATTGTTAAATTTTGTAACACATTTATTATTCTATGCACCACATCTATTATTTTCTCTACCACATATGTCCAATCGATAAAATAGGATCTATTTTCAAGGCAGACATCATCTTCTTTACAAGTGAAATGCACTTTGGTGTAAATCCTAGTGATCACACAAATTCACAATCTCAAAATCTACCACCTTTCAATAATTACACTATATGTGAGGTAGAACAAGGGCTCACACCTGAAGATATAGAAAACACATCAAAAGACCCTAAGATCTTAAGGATTATAGATCAAATTGTGTCAAGAGACCCTAACAAATACTTCATGCAACTTGCACAAAATAAATCTAGACTACCACCTGACTTTGATATAACTACAATCATAAGGGAGACTCCTAACAAAGTGACACTAGGATTAGGTGCCATGAATTGACCACCACCATTACAAACTACTTCTCACCACCACCATCATCATAGTTGAACACAAGCACATTTCACCTACTCAAACATCTCATTTTTCATCAACTATGAATGTTCCACCACCACCTACATTCACAAAACCAATGGAAAATATATTTGTCCCCATCTCCACAACTATAGCCCAAAACACCAAAAATACAACTATAACTCAAAATTCCACCCATACAAACACACCAAATAAAATACAAAAAATAAATCCTTCGTATTCAAGACCATAAGTGGATACAACATCCACTTCACAAAAATTAAACACACCTCTGGCAAGGACTATATCCTTTTTCGAATTAGGTCAAAAGATACCACCCCAACAACAAAACCAACCAATCTTGGTTCAAGATCCACATTTGGGTTTAATCAACCCCATCCATAGCAACCAAACAATCTTGGTTCAACATCCACATTAAATTTTAATCAACATCCACCACATCAACCAAATAATATTGGTTCAACCTCCACCACATCAACCAAATAATCTTGGTTCATCATCCACATTTGGGTTTAATCAACCCCCTCCACAACAAACGAACAATCTTGGTTTGACATCCAATTTTGGGTTTAACCAACCCCCAACTTAGCAACCAACCAACCTTGGTTCGACATTCACAACTAGGTTTAATCAACCCCCTCCATAGTAACAAACCAATCTTTGTTTGACATCTACTTCCACTTTTCAATAACCACCACCACAAAATAAATTGAATCCCACATTCACGCCACAGTTCCAACACATCCCTCCCATGCAACAACACCATTTCAGTGCGACAAGTCAAAACTTGCATGGGAAAACTTTGAATTCACAACATAACACCAATCTATTCAAGAACCACTTATAGGGTTCCACACAATACATCCAACCCAACACATTTCTGGTGACACCATTTCCCATGGATCTAATGGCTCAACAATTATGGATGCTACAATAAAAAATTGCTAGCATGCATGTAACTAGGAGTAGAAAAACCTACTTAGTAGAGGACCTATGTCCTTACCATTTCAATAGGAGCATTCATATGCCCACCTTTCCCATAAATTTCATCATTCCTAAATTTGACAAATATAAGGGAAAGGGAGACCCCATCAAACATATACAAGAATTCCATATAGCCTACTTAGATGTGACTCATGAACACACATACCTTATGATACTTTTCCCATGGAGTTTGTGATCCGATGGACATTTTTCAGTGAAAATTGAAGTGTCTTAGTTTTCTCCAGAATCAGCACCATTAGAAAGAGCTCGGCGTCCTGATTCCAACGCAACTCGAACAGAGTGAAAAAGAGTCCATTTGCATGAGTTATGGCCAGTCAAACCTTGGGTCAAACTGGGATCAGAGGGCGTCCAGGAAGTGAAAAAAATGATTGTTTCATAAATCAACGAAAACAGCGTCAAGTCGAAGAGCTCGTCGAGATGATTCCGACGGCATTCATTTCGTCGAAATCCGACATCGGAGGCTCAAGATACAGCTAGTCAAAGTTCGGTTGACTTGAAGGTACTGATGATGACGTCATCGTGCTGACGTGTCAGTCCGTACAGTACGGAAGTCAAATGGACGAATTCAGATGGAACACGTGGCAGATGAGTCAGATCGTACGGACCAATCATATCATGACACGTGTCCAGCCGTACAGTACAAGCATCCCAGGTGGCAGTCCAGTCATCGGACACGTGGTTGCATCGTCAGCGCACAGTCAGCAGTGATGTGTCTCCAGCAGCGAATCATTTGCTGCCATGTGGCAGTCTCCCTGTGCAACATGTGTCTTCTTCATTTTTCCGTGGTCGGCGTCGGTTGTAAGTTGTTTGTTTAAAAAAGGGTTGGCAGGGGATTCGAACCCCTAACCAACCTCCACCAAACTTAGCAGCTCGACCGTTCCGCCAAATCCGCGACACTAACCACTAATGGCAACAAATTTGGTTTTGTTATTTTAAAATTGGCAAATTACTATTTAAAAGCCAACCGGCGGGTTTGGAACCCCGAACCGGCCGGCTAGCAAAACTAATAGCCACCGGTGAGCCATGCGATGGCTTTGTAATAGTTTTAGCGTTGGTTAATTTTGTTATAGTTTCAAAAACCGATAGCTATAAAAATTATAACAAACCCCCTAATTTGAAAAATAAAACAACTATAATCCTTTTAAAGGATTAAATCAAAACCACCTCGAAACTGTAAAAGCCCGAGAATGAGTAATTAGGGGCTTAAATTTTAAGGGGGTTATTTTTAAGAAGATTTTTATGTATTTGGAGAGATAAGGTGGATTTGGGAAATATTTTGTAAATCAATTGGTTAGTAACCAATTTGAGAAAGTTTTAAGTATTTAAAGGGGGCTTGAGGTGAGAGTTGATAGTCAAGTTTTTTTTTTCAGGTGATGAAGTTCTAATGCTGAGGCGTCAAAGAGAGGTCTTGTTGGAGAATTCTTTCAGATCATTCTTGCATATCAGAGCATCGTTATGCTGCCGAAATGCTTGGAGAATGGTGGTGCTTTTGTAATTGATTGGAGATTAATCGGATCGGTCACACTCTATTGGAGTGGACCCGGAGACGTAGTCACTCTCGTGACGAACTCCGAAATCAAACACTGTTTGCACTTCTCTCTTTCTCTCTTTCTGTCTCTCATTTCTTTTCATTCTGTTATAATCACCTTGATTACGTTCTTTATGTTATTTCCTTAAGTTAATTTCATTTTAATTAACTTGAAATAATCATTGTAAAGCATTGTAAAAGTTTAAGCATTTAAACTGCAATTTAGTCTAGATCCTATAGGGATCAAGTGGTATCAGAGCTCAGTTGACTATTATTGCAGTTATTTGTTTTCTTGAATGCTGACGAGATCCAGGATTCAGAAGGGTGAAGGCAAGCTCGAAGACTTTGATCCTGAGATCGGAAAGCGTAGATCATTTCCAAAGATGTCAGTTTCTGGAATGGAGGTTCCTGAAGAGATTAGTGAGCAGGAATTCAGAAGAGCATTCCTTGAGATGAAGGCTAAGGTGGACATTCTTTTTCAGGAGAGACAAGAGCGTAAAGGACATGAAGAAGGTTTGTCAAAGCAAGAAGATCGCAAAGACATGAAAGGGAAACAACATGGAGATGGTGGCAAGCAACCAGATCATCCCTTTTCTTCTTCTCCTCCCTCTTCTCCTTCTTCTCCTTCTTCTCCATCTTCTCCTCATTCTATTTCTTCTAATCCTTTCAAGAGTGGGTATAAGCCTAAAATTAAATTGGATGTAAAATTTGATTTGCCTAAATATTGTGGTGAACTTAATGCTGAAAAATTAGATGATTGGATACAACAAATAGAGGTCTACTGTAGAGTCCATAACCTATTTGATGATGTTGATAGGATCCAATTAGCTACTCTTCGTTTAGGAGGTACAGCCTTAACCTGGTGGGAGAGTAAGTCTAAGGCAGAAGTTTCACAACATGGTAAAGTCAGTTTAACTTGGGCAGAGTTTGTTAATGCTTTGAAGAAACAATTTTATCCCCTAGGACATATGCAGCAATTAATGATGGATTGGCAAATGTTTAGGCAAGGGAAAGGTCAAACTGTCCAAGAGTACACCCATGAATTCAGGAAAAGGGCTATTGCATTGAATGTTCCTTTGTACACTCAGGACACGTTGTTGAAGTACATAGGAGGTTTGCATTCCTACCTTAGACATTCCATTTTGGTATTGAACCCTTGTAATCTGGATGAAGTGTCTGTTCAAGCAACACACTTAGAGTCAAGGGGTAAAGGATCTTTTATTGATAAGTTTGATAATGATGTAAAGAAATCTTCTAAGAATGCAGAGACAGGGAAAGGAAAGAAGACAGCTACAATTAAGAAGGATGATAAACTTTCTTGCTCTCATTGTGACAAGAAGGGTCATGATGAAGATCATTGTTGGAAGTTGCATCCCGAATTGAAGCCTAAGTGGGCTCAAAGACGTAATCAGAAACAGAAGGGTAAGGATAAATCCATGAATGTTGTTATGGATCTTGGTTCAGATTCAGATGATGAGACTAAGATAACAGCGATGGGTCTAAAAGGTAAAGCCTCTATTTCTGGTGTTTCTGTTGCAAGTTGTGCTTCTTCTTCTACAGTTAATGGTTTATCTGAAGATGCAAAAAGGAATGAGTTGTTTCATTTAAGGGTTATGGCTAAGAATAGTAAAATTGATGCACTCATAGATAGTGGTTCTCAAGTTAATCTGATTTCAGAAAGTGTTGTAAAGAACTTGGGATTAAAAACTACATTGCATAAGAAACCTTATCCACTAGGTTGGATTTGTGAAAATGATAAGTTGCAAGTAACAAGACAATGCACCTTAAGATTCACAATCACTAGTAAGTTTGTGGATGAAGTACAGTTTGATGTGGTTCCACTGGATATCTGTGGGATAGTGCTTGGTAGCCCTTATTTATATGATAGGAAAGCTAATTTCTATAGGGAAAAGAATCATTATCACTTGTTTAAAGATGGCATACAGTATATTGTACATTCTCACAGGATTAAGACTGATCGTTCTTTTGCAAACACAGGGCAGTTAAAGAGGGTAATTAATGCAAGTAAAGAGTTAACTCTTATGTCTGTCAATACAGGTGGTTCTAAACTTGAACTTGGAGTAGCTAACCAGGGTCAGATGTTGCAGGATGCACCTGCAGTACAGCATGAGGGAATGATGATTGAAAGCATTGATGGATCCTTGGGTAAAAATGTTCCTGTTGTGAAGGATCGAATTGTTGTTGATTTATTCTCTTTCATTTCTGCATTATTGTTTAGCTTGATGCTAGTCAATTTTTGTTGGTTAGTGGCTACGACAGTTGATGTAGAAGCTTATGAAAGTGATAGAATAATGTTTATGTTCAACAATATTTCTGCAATCTTCATCGTGCTTGTGAGTCAGGTATTCAGATGTATAGAAGATACAGGACAAGTGGGGAGGCC
This sequence comes from Sequoiadendron giganteum, assembly GCA_007115665.2. NCBI lineage: Eukaryota > Viridiplantae > Streptophyta > Pinopsida > Cupressales > Cupressaceae > Sequoiadendron > Sequoiadendron giganteum. Next base: position 858,705,170 of record CM021100.1, read on the forward strand.
AAGTCCTCACTTAATGTCAGAATAAATGCCACTTTTGGAGGTCCAAAAGGTCTTCAGTGGGGAGGCCTGATCCGGTGGACATTTTTCAGTGAAAATTGAAGTGTCTTAGTTTTCTCCAGAATCAGCACCATTAGAAAGAGCTCGGCGTCCTGATTCCAACGCAACTCGAACGGAGTGAAAAAGAGTCCGTTTGCATGAGTTATGGCCAGTCAAACCTTGGGGAAAACTGGGATCAGAGGGCGTCCAGGAAGTGAAAAAAATGATTGTTTCATAAATCAACGAAAACAGCGTCAAGTCGAAGAGCTCGTCGAGATGATTCCGACGGCATTCGTTTCGTCAAAATCCGACATCGGAGGCTCAAGATACAGCTAGTCAAAGTTCGGTTGACTTGAAGGTACTGATGATGACGTCATCGTGCTGACGTGTCAGTCCGTACAGTACGGAAGTCAAATGGACGAATTCAGATCGAACATGTGGCAGATGAGTCAGATCGTACGGACCAATCATATCATGACACGTGTCCAGCCGTACAGTACAAGCATCCCAGGTGGCAGTCCAGTCATCGGACACGTGGTTGCATCGTCAGCGCACAGTCAGCAGTGATGTGTCTCCAGCAGCGAATCATTTGCTGCCACGTGGCAGTCTCCCTGTGCAATATGTGTCTTCTTCATTTTTCCGTGGTTGGCGTCGGTTGTAAGTTGTTTGTTTAAAAAAGGGTTGGCAGGGGATTCGAACCCCTAACCAACCTCCACCAAACTTAGCGGCTCGGCCGTTCCGCCAAATCCGCGACGCTAACCACTAATGGCAACAAATTTGGTTTTGTTATTTTAAAATTGGCAAATTACTATTTAAAATCCAGCCGGCGGGTTTGGAACCCCGAACCGGCCGGCTAGCAAAACTAATAGCCACCGGTGAGCCATGCGATGGCTTTGTAATAGTTTTAGCGTTGGTTAATTTTGTTATAGTTTCAAAAACCGATAGCTGTAAAAATTATAACAAACCCCCTAATTTGAAAAATAAAACAACTATAATCCTTTTAAAGGATTAAATCAAAACCACCTCGAAACTGTAAAAGCCCGAGAATGAGTAATTAGGGGCTTAAATTTTAAGGGGGTTATTTTTAAGAAGATTTTTATGTATTTGGAGAGATAAGGTGGATTTGGGAAATATTTTGTAAATCAATTGGTTAGTAACCAATTTGAGAAAGTTTTAAGTATTTAAAGGGGGCTTGAGGTGAGAGTTGATAGTCAAGTTTTTTTTTCAGGTGATGAAGTTCTAATGCTGAGGCGTCAAAGAGAGGTCTTGTTGGAGAATTCTTTCAGATCATTCTTGCATATCAGAGCATCGTTATGTTGCCGAAATGCTTGGAGAATGGTGGTGCTTTTGTAATTGATTTGGAGATTAATCGGATCGGTCACACTCTATTGGAGTGGACCCGGAGACGTAGTCACTCTCGTGACGAACTCCGAAATCAAACACTGTTTGCACTTCTCTCTTTCTCTCTTTCTGTCTCTCATTTCTTTTCATTCTGTTATAATCACCTTGATTACATTCTTTATGTTATTTCCTTAAGTTAATTTCATTTTAATTAACTTGAAATAATCATTGTAAAGCATTGTAAAAGTTTAAGCATTTAAACTGCAATTTAGTCTAGATCCTATACAGATCAGTTTGGGAGGCCAAATCCTCGAATGGTTCACATATTTACCTCCAGGAATACAAACATGGAGCGAACTAATAGATAAGTCCATATCACAATTCTATAATATATCAACTAACATTAACACCATCAACCTATCTACTAAACTGGGGCGGTGGACCTAGGTCAATTGGCTAAAACATCCTATTGTAGGCAAGAGGTCACAACTACGTCTAGTCTCCCCATCATCCTTGTGGTATCAGAGGTTGTGGCATTCCAGCATCACTAGTCATGTGAAAAAAGTTTATCAGGCGCACTAAAGTTTATAGGGGACAGATACTCGACCATTTCCTGCAATCTAAAAAAACCCCATCTATTGAAAAATAAAAGGATGGAGAGGCATTCACTTCATTTTTAAAAAGATAGAGAATTTTTTCTAGTAAGTGTGCTTTCCATATACCAAAGAAACAACTAGTCCAGATCTTCGTAGAGAACCTCAACAAGGAGATAATGTTCCACCTACAAATCCATTGTTCACACATTTTTTAGGAGGTTATAGAAAGAGGACTTTCCATTGAGAAAGCCCTCATTGCTAGAGGGCTTGTAAAAATATTTGGCCGCAATAATAATTCCAACAATGACAAGAAAATTTTGGCCGCAAAACATAAAACGTGATAAATAATGGCATCATAGATGCTAAGGTCATAAATAAAGTGCATCCTATGATCAGTCTCAAAGGACCCACAATTACAACCACCAATAACCCTCCACAAAAGGATAAAGCTACTAATGTGGTGTAAAATAACACAACACATGGTCCTCCCAAGCCCCCCAACCAAGATGAAAATGCACACCCTTAGGGGAACCGATTGAATCAGGTTTGAAGAAACTGATACAAAACAATGTCATTCAACTTCCTGAAATTATACATTATGAGCCAAGTTCGTTCAAGCCAACCTGGTGGAATGACAATGATTTATGTGAATACCACAGAACCAAAGGACATAAAATTTCTTCCTGCTTTAAACTAAATAATATCATACATGATCACATAGAGTAGGGTGATATTCAAATTGATGACCAGCCCAGAACTACAAACTCTAATCACATGATATTTAAGGATCCGTTGCAAACCCATGGGGCAAGAAAAGCCTCTATTTCTACAACAGGTGGAAAAGATGCAACAAATTATACCAATGTTGCCTATGAGTACACGGTAAACCATATCCGACCATTAGATTACAACATATCCACTGTCATGATAAAAAAATTAAAAATCTTGAATGTGTCGTTACCACTAGATGATCGGAGGTGACTTTGCAATGAGCCCCTTCTAAGCCTCAAACAATACACGAATATAAATTGTTGGATCATCTAGGAAAAATGCTGCTCAAATCTCAATTCTCAAGTTTCTATGTACCTCTCCGGAGCATAAGGCTATTCTAGATAAAGCATTATAGGATTCATTTGTACCCACATATCTAAATGTAAACCAGTTTTAGGCCATGGTAGGGTTCTTAACTACCACCCATCATGTAACATTCACTAAACATGATTGTACTTCACATAATCCAAATCATAACGACCTTTACACCTCAAAGTATACATTAACAAACACAAAATCAAATGAGTTTTGATGGATGGTGGAGCTGGGTTGAACATATGCACTTTAAAACTGGTTACTACCCTAAGATTCTTTGAGGTTTGTATAGATGATTCAAAAAGGATTGTGATATGAGGATATGATGATATAGAATGCCCTTCCAATGGTGTTATTGTTCTCCCAATCAAAGCGGGTCCTATTGTATAGGACACAGTGTGTCAAGTTTTGGATCTAGACTTCCCCTATAACCTTTTATTTGGATGCCCTTGGATTCACGCCACGAAGGTCGTCCCTTTACCATACCATCAATGTTTGAATTTTACTTACAATGGTGTAGAGATTACTATTTCCAATTATTCTGACCCATTTTAATAGTGCAGCAACCTAAGAGGTACCCTTTAGCATCATGTACCTATCCATAGGGAAGGCTCACCTTCCACCTCCTCTTTACACCATATTGACTCTACTTCTTTATCAAAAGCTTCAGCTTTACCTAAGACTTTCCCTAAAACCAAGGTTCGATTCAAAGACAGTAAAGTTGGAGAGTATAATATTGGAAGTCTATTCTACATGGGAAAGCTACCATTTGCACCTAAACACTACAGAAAGCCACATCATATCAAGAAGGCTCCCAAAGTTACAATTCAGTATCACCTGCCTATGACCTTCACCAAGTGGGGCGATTTAGAAAAAGAATGTATCAATGAGGACCTCTCTAAATGGATCTATAGAGATGAAGAGTATGAGATACATGTTGATAAATATGGCAAAGGTTTCAACATAATAAAACAAAAAGGTTACGATGGTCACAGTGGCCTTGGACTATAGAAACAAGGTATGAAAAAACCTATACTAATAAGCAAATAGCTGAGAAACAAAGGGTTTGGGTATCAACCACTTAAAGTGAATGCTCCTATTATAAAGGTATTTTGGAAGAAATCCACCAACTCTTATGAAGTTGTAGAGACTTCTAGGATTAGTACTGAACCTATATACCCTACTAATGAAACTAAAGGCAAAGCTTTGGTCAATACCTTTTGGGATCTTGATGATTCCTCCATATTTACCATTTATGCCTTATCCTTAAGCTTTGTTGACACCGATGATAACATGTTAATCCATCTGCAATTAATCGATTGGGACCAACAAGGTCCATTAAGCTTGGACATTGTCAAAAATGATGAAGTAATCGTTGATTTCATGGGACTTAGAGAAGGTATACCAAGTGGGGATCACAAGGCCATATTCACTATTGACCTTGATACTACTATGTACTTCAAGGATTTTGTCTTGCCTTCCAGTCATAAAATTGAAAAAATAAAGAAAAATAAGTTTGTAGGTGAAAACAAAAAGGCACCTGCAGACAAAGCAAAAGTTAAGATAAAGGATGTATCCAAAGGTGAAAACCTCCCTAAGGCACCCAAGGATGGAAGATTGGACATACTTCCCATGAGTTAAGATAAACCCCCTCTTCTAATGGATAACTTTGAAGAAATCAACATAGGGACATTAGAGGATCTAAAAATCATACACTTTGTTGTGTCCCCAATAGATACAAAGAAGCCAAGCTTTACCGAATTTTTCATCGAAAGGAAAATAAACTTTGCATGGTCCTATGTGAATATGTCTAGGCTAGACCCTAAGATAGTCCTCCATTACTTACCTCTTCTTCCTAACATTAAACCTTTCAAGAAGAATTTGAGAAATATGCATCCATTGATTGCCTTGCTTATCAAAGTTGAACTAAAGAAACTGCTAGATGTTGGTTTCATAAGGCCAATATAATACACATAATGGATTTTGAATCTGGTACCAATCACCAAGCTAATTGGGGGCATATGCATTAGCACCAATTTTAGATATCTAAATAAGGATTTTCCAAAGGATGGTTTCCCTTTACCAAACATAGATATGATTGTAGACCTCACAATAGGGTATGAGATGCTATCACTAGTGGATGATTTCTTCGACTACAATCAAATTTGAATCATACATGAAGACTAATATAAGAAAACCTTCACCTATCCATGGGGTACATACTATTGGAACTTCATGCCCTTTGATTTTAGAAATTCCAGAGCTACCTATCAAAGGGCTATGACCACTATCTTCCATGACATGATGCATACTTTGATGGAAGACTATGTTGATGACCTACTAGTAAAATCCCTCACAAGGGATGAACATATTACAACACTAAAAAAATCTTTACATGGTTAGAATAATACAAGGTTTGACTGAACCCGAATGAATGTGTCTTTGAAGTAACCTCGGGGAAGCTCCTAGGACACATTGTTTCACACAAAGGCATAGAGATTGATCTTGCAAAGGTGAATGCCATCATGGACATGTTACCATCTTCCAATCTAACACAGCTAAGGAGCGTATAGGGAAAATTGCAATCAATCCATAGGTTTATAGCACAACTAGCAGACAAGTGCCACCCATTTCAATATCTCCTTCACAAGGATGCCCCTTTCAAATGGACTAATTCGTGTCAGTAGGATCTCCAAAAAATAAAAGACTACCTAATGTCGCCACCAATACTGATGCCACCTATCAATGGGAAACCAATCATCTTGTATGTATCAGCCACATCATTTGCACTAGGATCCCTCCTGGCACAAAATGAAGAGGATGGAAAAGAAAGAGCAATATATTACATTAGTCATACCCTCATGTGATATGAACTCAAATATACTCCCATCGAGCGGGCATGTCTTGTTGTTTTCTTTGTTATGTAGAAACGAGGTGATGTATGTGTTCCAAGGCTTGCTTGCACTACAACTAAGAGACCCAGCTTGTCTCTTCTAGGAACCTAGTCTCCTCTAGGTCCTGATTGGCTTAGATGATTAACTAAGTCCAATTCTAACTCTTCTCTAAGATTTCTATCCTTTGTGCTTCACCTTGGAGGACTAACACCATTTGACAAATTCAATTTCTCTTCCACACTTAGAAAGCTCTAAGTGCTATCTTCTTGAAAACATCATTCTTCATTGCAGAGGTGTCCATCCTTATGAAAACATTCATAACCTTGCATATTTGAACCATTTTAGAAGGTTCTTCAATCCTATCCTTACCGGGTTCAAGGATTCACCACTTGAGACCTTAAATAGGCCTTTTTCTTGTATTCTTTACCAGTCCTGTTTTGTCAATTTTTGCAAAACTTTCCCAAAGACCCTACAAATCTAAAGGCAGATTCAGATACCCTTTTGGAAGTTTTAAAATTTTCAGTGGGGCTTCTGGCCTGACAACTTTTGTACACTAGCTTGCTACAACTTAGGACAATAGGGCAACTAGGCCTAATTTCTAGGACTGACTATATTCTTGTTTGTAGCTTGCTCAAATCATAAACCAAATGATTGACATGTCTTCAATCCACCTAGAATGTTGAGCTAAGGTGAAACCCTACTTGAACCTGTACCTATTCTATATAGTACCTCCTTACCCTGCAAGAAATCTTCAATGACATTCCTAGATCTCTAACTGGGCTCTGTCTACTCGCCTAGAGACTAGTGATAAAAAGAGCTCTCCACTCTTTCATGCTTCCTAATCCTAAATATATATACACTAATGACTCCCCTATCATTCCCACCTATCCTTAGGTGTTTCCCAAGGCTAGAATTCATGGGGGAGCCATGAAAGCACCGATTGGTCAGGACTGGACCAGTAAGAACTTAAAACTAAAACAATTTAACTAACACCAAATATCTACTCTAAACAACTTTCCTATCAAATGAAAAAGTCTCAGATAATCCTATAGAACACTGAACAAACACCAAACTCAGTCTCTCAATCCATTAAGCATCTCTTTCAACACAAAATTTTGAATACTTCTTGAAAAAACTGTTGCAGAGCTCTCTATTCCACTTCAAAAACTAATTACAATTTACATAACTGCATCCTCCTCATGAGATTCGAGTCTTGGGTCATATTAGATGCCCACTCCATGATTCTAGGGCTTGTTGGCCGATCTCCCACTTCCTATTCTCAAGGGAATCCAAAGGCAACCGAGTTGCATGCAACAATTACAATAATTGCCAAGGTTGCCATGCTAACTTCCTTACAACATTTGACATCTTTCTTCATGCCTTGATCCTATTTATTAGGACCACCATTCCCTCTAGATTTTGAGGAACCAACTCATTGAATGGCCTTAAGGCATCTTTACAGCCACATTAAGTGTTTAGAACAACTTTAAGACTCTAATCTCCCCTAGACAACTAACATTAAGAAAACATAAACTACTAACAATGGCTAAATGTGTGACCTTAGTCCTAATGACTAACTCACCTAGCCCACAAAAGCAATGACCTTCTAAGGTCTGAAAGCAAACAAACTTCCTGACTTGGCTAGAGTCAAGTACAAGCCAAAATAACAAAAATGGAGGTTAGCCAAGGAGTGCTCTTGCACCACGAGGGCATTACATGTTGAATCTATAAACCAAGATGATAGAAAAAATAGATCCTCTAAAGTAATTACTCAGTAAGGACACACTAACAAGAAGATTAGTAAAATGGGTAATTCTCCTCAGTGAGTTCAACATAGAATACGTGGAGAGAAAAGCTATAAAGGAGCAACTCATAGCAGATCAGCTAGTCAATGCTCCTACTCTTGTATTTCAACCTTTGGTATTATAATTCCTTGATGAGGCAATATTCACGTTGGATACATCCACTACATGGAAGTTGTACTTTGACAGGTCCTACACACATTGTGATTCAAGAGTTGGTGTCTTGTTCATCACACCCCAAATGGATGGATCCCTAAATCCTACATAATAGCATTTCCCTACACAAATAAAATTTTTGAATATGAAGCCTTACTAACAAGCCTTAGGGAAGCTATAAGATGGAAGATCAAAAATTTGCATGTCTATGGTGATTCACAATTGGTCGTTTGATAGATCAACAATGAGTACGAGACAAAAGATGAAAAAATGGTACCATACAAGAAAATGGTCAACATTCTTAAGGAGTATTTTGATATCATCATGTTTACATAGATTTTGAGGGTTTAGAATAAAGTATCTGATGCAATGGCTAGTACTAGATCTCTCTTGGACATACCAAACAATGTGTATCATTGCAATTTCTTAGCGGAAAAAAAATTGATCCCCACATTTGATGTCCCTGAATTCAAGCTCATGTGGGAGATTGTTGGTCTCAATTCACCCTAGAATAAGGACATATATGATTACCTTCGTGATCAAATCCTCCCTATTGACTTGTCAAATAACCAAAGAAAAACCTTTATCCAATGAGCTACTAAATATGTTCTCATTGCAGATACCTTATATCGTCGCAGTCTAGATAGTACCCTTCTTAGATGTCTCAATAAGAAAGAATCAAAAATGTCTTTACAATAAGTACACAAAGGTATATGTGGAGCTCACTCTAGTGGTCTTACCCTAGCAAAGAAGCTTATGAGAACATGGTACTATTAGCCAATAGTGGAACATGACTCCTACCACTTTGTGAAGAAATGTAGACAATATCATATCCACGATGATCTGGTAAATACACCAGCATAGGGACTTCATCTGGTTACATCACCTTGGCCCTTCTCTCAATGGGGACTCAACCTCATTGGGGAAATACACCCTATATTTTCTAATAGACACAAGTTCATAATTACTGCAACAAAATATTTTACTAAATGGATCGAAGCCATACCTATGACATATTGTTGGAATATGAAGTCAATTTTATTGTTATTCCAGCAAAGATGGATAGAAAAACTCTCTATTTTTTGTTTTTCCAAATGTTTGACATGTAGTTGTATGAGTCATACTTACTATTTTTGGATAGTTGTGTTCGACTAGGACTCTACAACTCGGATTTCTTATACTTTGTTGAAGTCATGTTTTCTATAATGTTTCAGAAGATTGTTGTAATTGTAAATTTCTTGAGAAATAAAATATGAAAGATCTTTTCCCATGGTTTTTCCTGGTATAATTTTACCAAGTTTTCCATGTAAATAATATGTTAATATTGTGCTTATTGCTTTTCTCTATTTTGTACACTGTAATAAATTCTTACACATATATCACCAACAAACAAATCTCAAAATTCATACTGAACTACATCATATGTTGCATGGTGTTCCCTTGTCCATAGTCACAGATAATGGGCATCCCTTCAAAAACTAGGATATTCAAGAATTATATGAAAAGTACCACATCCAACATCACTTTTCCACTCCTTTTTATCCCCGAGGTAATGGTCAAGTGGAGGCATCAAATAAAACCATTATAAAGATCTTGAAGAAGACTTCCAATGATGTTGGTCGAGACTAGCACATCCAACTAGATCTGTCCTTATGGGCATATTGTGCAATCATTGATACTCATGTAGGTGCTACACCTTATTCCCTTGTCTTCAGTTTTGAAGCTATCCTATCGATTGAGGTCGAGATCTTGTCCTTGAGAGTTTCCATGCAGTAGTTTATTAATGATGAAGATTACCAAATCTCCAAGTTACACAAGCTAGAACTGTTAGACGAAAGAAGAAAAACTATGTTGGTGCATTTGTAGGAATATTAGAAAAACCTCATACATAGTTACAACAAGAGAGTCAAGGTCTGAAACTTTGACATTGATGATATCATCCTAAAAGAGATTCCTAAGAATTAGTAGGAAAGAGAAAAGCCGAGCAAGATTGAGCCTAACTAGTTGGGTCCTTATATCATTACAGTAGCCTACAAATCTAGTGCTTGTCAACTAGCTACTCCTGAGGGGGAACCACTTCCTGATTCGATAAATATCATGCACCTTCGAATGTACTATACATGATCTCTGGAGATCCCATAAAAACCAAAAAATCATAAAGAAAAATAGAAAAAAAAGGGAAAAGAGAAAGAGAAATAATTCCTCCTATAGAGAAAACCATTTTAGTGGTGCTTTGAATAAGTACCATGGTGAAAACCTAGCAAACAAATGTCATGTGTAGTCGGCTACCACTCTACCATCTATCACTACTCTATTCGATTCCACCCTTAATAACTCAAGCATATGCTCCTTCATAATAACATATTTCTCACCTCTTCTCATGGTCTGAGATTGATTAACATTTAGTGTCAACCACTTATCATATTCATTCTTTCACAATAATTGGTCTTGTCTCGAATTGGGAGCGATCCTCGACCTAGTATTTCACAAGGATCTTACACATGGTATCTAAGGACAATATCACAAAATACAAAAACATTCAAATATCCCCAAAACTACAAAAACATTCAAATATCCCTGAAAATCTAAAAAACATTCAAATATCCCTGAAAAATCTAAAAAAATTAAAATATTCTCAAAAATCCAAAAACATTCAAATATCCCTGAAAATATAAAAACATTCAAATATTCTCGAAAATCCAAAAATATTCAAATATTCCTTTAAAATTTCCAAAAATAGTCATAAAATATCGAAAAAATAAAAAATAATGTCAATCCATGGTATCAAACTATCTTGCCTCTATGTGTGTACATAGGCAAGGCAAATCACCGATGAACCCCAAAGACATAAGTCGGTCCCTTAGGGTCTTTCATAATAAAATTTTCATCACAACTCCATAATAAAACTATCCTTTGTCGAGAACTGACATGTTGGACAACAAACATGATATCCTACAATGGAACTGAGCTCAATGCATCATGAAACAACAGATGAAACTACCAAACTAGCCCTCAACTAGGTTGATCAATTGCCTATGTGTCTATCAATGGTACCTATCTTATCAAAAATCATTTTTATTTTAGGATATTGCATTATCGAAACCAAACTAGGCATCTTACATGAAATGTATCACTCCTTAAAACAAACACAATCTTTTGAAAACATACCAAACACTTATTAGTGGACAAAATGATCTAAATATTTGTGGACTCATTTGGTCTAGGTAAGTCTTATCTTATGTCATATTCCTAAGCTACTCGATGATATCCACAAGTGATTAGAGAAGTGATGATGGATTGTGTTTTTTCTTTCTATTAATTTATGCTTGTGTTTTGTCTTGGTAACATGACTAGGGCAACTAAGGTCCTTGTGCATGATTGGGATTCCATATAGCATAATCAAAACATACTATGCAAGTTAAAGGTCAGCTAATGTTTTCTTTCAGCGAGATTAACATGCTTTATAGTTATTTCCTCACATATTCCAACAAGGTTCTAATTGTCACTAATTTAAATCAGGGAACTCCTTATCTAATGTGTCTAAATCTTTGACAAATAGATAATAATTTCACCAAGGTTTGTCTCAACTTCGTGTACACTATCCACTTTCCCGTATATCATAATTTATAATCAAATAGAAACAAAAATTGTCTTCCTAATTCATGCTTAGGTGTGCATACATCTACTTGTCCTATAATAAAATATTCTATGATGATAAAACATGCATTGCTAAAAGCTCAAATAATATCAATCAATACATCAATCTTGGCTTGGATGAACAATCCATCTAATTATTCCTCACTCCTTACTAACATTTTCTTCTTGCTAACATTTCTTTTGTTTGTCCACATGGTCATATTGGTGGCATGCTATGACACACAAAAAAATATATATGAGTTGCATCATCCTGCATTCATATTCATGTTAGAACATCATATTTTAATGTGCATATAGATCATAAATACTGTATAATAAAATACAAAAAGATAGATACCATGGCATTAACATTTGTAGAATCATCATCCATATAGTTTCATATCAAATCTGGTGGAACATGTCCTAAACATATAATGTCATCATGCATATAGATCATATAAGCATCATAAATCACATCATAGATCATAAAAATTAAATTTCATACATCATCACATACATATAGGCATAAACCAATATCATATGCATCCATATATACACGAGCATAAACATAACATCATAAATCCATAAGCATACATCACATCAAAACATGCATATAACATATTACATATCATGTAATCACCTCCAAAAATGGTGTATCTCATATATATATATCCAAAAATTGTGTCATAGTACAAAATCAAGTGGCTATTAAAAGTGGAGCTCATAGGCTTGATAAAAAATATACATTTCCATATACAAAACAAGCCTATCCTATGCTACCCCTACCACCATATGGTGGCTCTCATGAAGGTGGCATGTCCTCTCTATTTGTAGACCTCAATGACCACAATTGATCCCAGTGAGAATGGTGAGGCGACTGGTAGGGGGATCTCCTTGACTGGGACACCCCTTCATTTCTCTATGATCTCTAAGAGTTGGACCTACTCTGACTCTATGTGTAACTGGGCACCCTCTGAGATGGTGGCATCACATCCTCATATAAATCTGTGTAGTATTGTGCCTCTCTACTAGCCTAATAGAAGGTATCAATAAAATCAAGTGATCATTGCTCAACCCTCTGTGCTTGTATCATAACCATGTCGCGCTCTATAATAAACTAAACAACCTGCCCTTGCAATCCCTATGTGTGTACTAATGCAATATAAATTTGTGTCTGCATAGATTCCATCTAAGGATCTTACAACCTCTCCTCAGCCTCCTCCTCCATCACATCTAGGATGGACTCCTTGATAGGTACATCCTCTAACCCCTCACAAATGGCTACCTCTTAGGAAACCTCCTCTACCTTCACCTCTACCTCCTGCACTTCCACCTCCATCTTCCCCTCTCCCCATACCTCCTCCACATCCACCCTCACCTCTGCCCTAACCTCCTCCCGCTCCTCTTAGATGGGTGATAACCATCTCAGAATCTTAGGTGGAAGCCCACCTCTACCTCTATCACCTCTACCAACATCCCTACCTCCACCACCCCATCCATCATCAATTTCACACCATCCTCCACCTCAACTAATATCATCCCCTCTCCCTCGTCCTCTCCCAGGCCTCTCAACAGGAGCAGGAAAATTTGGATCTGTAAATGGTATGGGCCTATGTTGTGCCCACCACGCATCATACTCATGTGTCATCCTAGCCTCTATCAAATCTATTTTGGCACCCCATTGTACTATTCATAACTAATAAAAATCTTGTATATCAACTTGAATATTGATCATGGGTCCCCACGAGGACACCTTGCGAGCTGATCTTGCAAACTCTGCAACACCAAAAGGTTTTGCTATCTCTCACCAAACTATCTTAGTACTCACTCTAACAACTACCACTCTATGTTGTGCTAGCTCTACACTGTGCGGCCAATCAAATATCTCATCTACTTATAATATGGAATATTCTCAACGTCATCCTCTCATGGTACACACTACGTATAAGGCCTCTAGGTAAAACAATCAAGTAAATCAATGGCATGTTGCCAATATCCAACATCCCCGACATGGGTTTTTGTAACGGATCCACCATATAGGTACACATATGGAAGCCCTAGTGGAAAGTCTCTCTCTACCAGTGGTTGGAACATGTCTATATGCTCCCAGGCCCAATCCATAAGTAGAGTAGTACCACAACCAATTGACTGAGATCCTCAGCATACGACATCATGGAGCTATAAATACAACATCACAAGCATACAAGGACCCCAAGAATACATTGTGGCATGCTCCATCATGTCGAATAACATCTAGCCTCATCCAACAAGAAATCCATGACCTTAGAAATTTGGAATAACCACAGCTGCTAAAATATTGCATATGACAACAATGAGTCAATCATATCTATCTAGTAGGGTGTCCTAGTGGACCTCATAATCCTCCACACCTAGGAGAGCCAAATCTATAGTATCAAAGGATTGTTGTATCACCACTAGCCCATAATCATGATCATATACGACCCACTCACAATGGATTGGTATTTAAAGAATACACCACACGTCCTCTAGAGTAATTGTAGCCTCACCATTCAATAGATAGACAAAACTAGTCTCTGAATACCACCTCTCAGCTAAAACAATCAGCAATCCTCAATTAGCCTGAATCACAAGCATGAATGTCACATGAAATAGACCAAATGCATGCAAGATATCCCTCTTTGAATCATCCAAGTGATCTCACAATCTGAAAGAGAAGGGTCGATTCTTGCATGTATAAATGGGAGGGAATATCAACTACACTCAACAAGCACATTACGTCAATTAGGACACCTAAAAAAACCCATTGGACCTTTTACACATTGATAATTTTTCAAAAACTTGAGTAAATTTTGTTGATAGCCAGATGTGTTACATCAATCAATAGATGCGGCTTACAAATGTGACATACACACTGTGGATTGAAAAATCCTTGGAGCTCCCTTTGGGTTGACATTGATATTTTTGCATAAGCCTTGGCCCATGCCTTACATATTTAAGCATCACCGGCCCCCTTTTCGCAGCGCTCTTCCCCACTTGCTCCATGTGCCCACCACGTGCTCATTGAAGGGTATTCTTCCCTTGCTTCTCATTCGAGCCCCACCTTTTTGCCACGTGTCAGAAGTACACGCCTTTGGAAGCCCTCTCTCCTTTGTTTATCCTTTGAGCTCCACCCATGTGCCATGTCACATCATTCTACAGGTGACTTTTTGGTGGTCCCCATAGCCATTGTTCAAATGCAGACTTCTCCATGTGTTAGCTTAGTGGGGATTTTAATCGAAAGGTTGGAATGAATGAGTCTAAAGCTCCATCTCTTCGCCACATGTCCTAACCGACTCTATGGGTGAGTGACATGTGTCACCAGGAGAGTTGTGATGCTTCTTCCTTGGGACCATAATCATCATTTGTTGGGGAGTGAATCTTGTTCGAAGGTGATTACATGTGATGAATTGAATCTTTCTATTGCAACAGTTTTGGGAAATCATGTTGACAAATATCATTACTTGTACCTATGAATATTTTCATTTGTTGGCTCTATGGTGACGGGTGGTCTATATATACTACTCTTGCTCTTTGAGAAAGGGTTCAGAAATTATGAAAAAGAGACTGAAAATCTCTAAGCCTTTGTAGTGTTTTTTGATTATTGTATTAAGACTTACAAACTATGCCAATTGTTTGGCCTCTCTGTTTCTTAGTTGATATAAGACATTATATTGTGCTACTTTTGTATTAAGTAGTTTATCTGCAACTTTTATAATTTCAATAGAAATTTACTGTTTGGATCATGTCTCATACTCTTCTTGTTCAATGGATTTATGCAAAAGTTATACTATGTCATTTGATTAACTGCTTAATATTTTCATCTCTATTTTCTATTATTCTCGGACATGCAGATTCCTGAACGGGCCCTCAAACCCCATCCAAAAGGAAGGTTTCCCATACCCATATAACTAAATCTTGGTACATCGCCTTAGAGATTAATCTTTATTTTTTATATCTTCTTCCTTTTCCCATTCTAAACCCCAATTACAAAAGGAGCCAACTTCTTTAAAATCTCGAAGGTTACTCAGTTTAGCATAATTGGCCCCCCATTAACTGAGTTTCCCATAAGGTTGTTTTCCTAGCAACTTTAGGCATCAACAGTTCTTTTTCTGGCATGCACGGTGGGACTATATTGAATGTATCTAAATCTTAAGTGGGTGTATGAGCCATAGACTTGTTACTAGATCCCAAACTACAAATAACCCTAGCCTACTAGTGTCACCGCTAGTAATAGTATGAACAAGAACCCGTCTAGTAAATGTCTTGACCCCTCCACTAGTCATGTTGATGATCACTAATAGAAATTATGTGGCATGGGACACCAGAAGCCCTCTCATAGCACTATTAGCACCAATCGTTTGGGCTGATATCCCAACCTCTGCTTTGAAATTTGTACCAAAATTCACCGAGGAATGCTCGAAGACACCATCCGAACATCTGCAAGATGTGGTGGACGTATGTCTAGTGCATGGTGTGACTGATCAAAAAGTAGCATTGAGGCTACTTGCAGCCTCTTTCAAAGTCAAGGCCCTTGATTGGTACCACACTCTGGGAGCCAATACCATCAATACCTAGGACTAGCTCGGAGACCCTTTCTATGAGCAGTTTTGGAATGATGGAGATCGGTCCTCGCTATTCCAGCAGTTGGTGAACATCAAGCAGGCTCCTCAAGAGGCCATGATCGACTTCAATGCCAGGTTCCATATGACTTGGAAAAGGATCTAGACCATGATCCACCCATCTCCTAATTTGGCATTCATGTTCTACCTAAAATCTATCAATGCCAAGATCTCAATGATGATTCAGTCTCTTGGCGAGAACACCTTGTTGGACTCATATAACATTGTTGTTACAATAGAGAATAATTTGATTGATGCTAGAAAGCTACCACCTCGGCCCGTGATTCCTATATTTATAGAATTGTCAACTCCCGCCCTGAAGATAGCTTTAGTCAGTGCACCTACTCCTCCTCAGTCTATGTATGCATATCTAAGCACACCATAGAATGATGGTTCTACATCTAACTCTTCAAGGGATGAGATGAGCGATGTCAAGGAGTTGTTGTGAAATATCTCAAATGAAATAACTACCATTAAGTAGAATCATTCCATGCCCCAAAAGCCAGCTTACCAAAATTACCAAGGCAGAAGACCTTCCTACCAATAGAACCAGTTCTAAGGAGGTTCGTGCACAAGTCTGCAGGCTCAAACAAATAATCAGATAGTTTCGGTACCTAATCCACTGTCTAATGTCCCATAGAGTTCAAATAGAGAGTTGGTAGCAAGGGAAAATAATCTTGTTGATGATATCAATCCCTGGTGCTTCCCCTGCAACGAAGCACATATGCCCTAGAATTGTTCATGTGGAAATCTACAACAAAGAGTGGTGAAACAGTGTAGTCAAGGTATTGTGTTGGGTCTAGGAGGTTATGCATATGCCTCTCCACAAATGGAAAATGTGGTACTCACCGCAAAAATGCAAGGGATGTCCCTGGAGCAAGAAATGGATATAGCTCTCGACCATGCACTCTTCTCATGGATGGAAGAAGCGGAGGTGGTATTTGCAAATGAGGCATCCACATCAGATTCCTCACAAGTATAATCAAATTATAACACTTTCTCAAAGAGGAGATTCATGGGCGAACTAGTCACTCCATAGCCCAAAAGTGTTCTCAACCAAGCTTTTGGTACCCTTGTAATCGTGCAACAATCTCTACCCTTCAAGGAGATTATTATAACCAGATCTAAAGAGTAGAAGTCTGTGAATCCATTGCCATTCAATGTGGTGGAAAAATTGAAGAACGCCTCTACTAATGTATCTCCTTGGGATATCTTAGCTATTCTGGAGCAGAAATCATTGTTGCAGAAGTCCCTATTGGAAGATACAAGCACAGAATTGACAAAGAAACTCTCCAAAGGAAAGGTCGTTGATTCACCATCTCAAAACAAAGTCCTCACAAATAATGGAGAAGAAGTCTCTACTGAAATTAAAGGTAAGCCTAAACCGAAACCCTTCTTCTTGACCCTCATTGTGGGTAATAAATTGTTTCACAATTCTATGATTAACTCTAGTGCTAGCACCACAGTCATGCAAAAGCAAATAGTTGAAGCCCTAGGACTTAGCTATGAACCTTTAAATAAACGGGTTATGCAACTTGATGGGAATAAGGTTTAAACTATAGGTGTCATCAAGAACCTCCTCTTGACTCTATTATCCTACCCTAGCATCACCATTCCACGGGATACTTTGATCATTGATGTTCCCCCCATGTTTGGTCTTTGCTTATCTCGAGAATTCACTTCCAAGATAGGTAGATATCTTTCCCTAGATTTATCACACTTAATCCTTAGGACCAAGCATGGAGCAAAAATGAAGATAATATCAGAACCTTTGCACTCATAACATGTAGCAAATGAACCCATGATCAACTTTGAGGCTACTCATACTTCTATCACAAAGGAGTAAATGTATTGCACTAAGTTACTTGAAGATGAGAAGGTCACCGGAGACAGACCTGATCAAGAGGAGGTCCTCTTGAGTAAATTTATAGACACTGATCCTTTCAGTAATTATCATGCCACCGGGTTGGGAACTTATGTCATCTATGATGAAGATCAAGTGATTATGAGGGTCACGAAGAAACTAGAGGGCGATCAAGCCTCAGGGCTATGGATGTTGCATTTTGATGGAGGGAGATGTAAATTCAGTGCAGGAGCCAAGATATGTTTGGCATCCCCATCCAATGAAAATACACTCAAGAATTTTCACTTCCAGTTCGCATGTTCGAACAATGAAGCTGAGTATGAAGGCCTAATGCAAGGTTTGAGCCTTGCAGAGCAGATGGGTGTTAAACAAATAATGGTGTTCGAAGACTCTGAGTTAATAGTAAATCAAGTTTGGGGAGTCTCCACAATGAATAATTTCTACATGAGATCTTATAGATATAGGCTCTGGGACCTGATTGAAAGTTTTGAAGCTTTCAATATTCAGGCGGTGCCCAGAGAGCAAAATGTAGCTACAGATCGCATGGCAACAATTGTATCCCAATTTGACCCTACTTCCAAGTTGATTGAGAACATATACTGTGTGTGAGTAATCATCTGACCTGTAATCCCAAATAATGACCAAAGCTAGCATGTGTTCGAAACTGATGAACACATCACCTCATTCATTCAGCATTTAGGAGAGTTTGTTGGCCAACTCCAACCGAAAATTGTAGAGGCCTATGAAGGGAAAATTATCCATCTTAGGTCCAACAAGATCCTATAAGGACTTGTCACTCTTGAAAACCTATTTGATTCTACTCTCAAAAACCTATTCGATTTTGACGATGCAAGGAATGACAAGAGGAGATTTGTAGCAAACAAAAGCGATTATGTAGACCTCTAAGTTAGAGATGGAAGGAAGCTTAAGGTCAGGAAAGATTTCCCATATCATGATAAGGAAAGTCTCATACATTTTTGTGAAAGATATGGAGAAGTAGTAGCCTGTTCATATGATGACCTTAAGGGATATGATCTCAAAATCATCCAACATACAATAGAGCTGACAGAAGGTGTAAACTTATCTACCAAAATCATAGGCCAGTGAATCCAAATATTAAGGCATTGATGGCTCAAGAATTAACAAAGCTGATTCACTCTCAGATTGTCTTCTCGATTAAGCACAATACATGGGTGTCCAACCTAGTTCATGTCTAAAAGAAGAATGGAGACATCCACCTATCTGTTGATTTATGGGATTTGAACTGAGCATCCCTAAAGGACCACTACCCCTTGCCTTCTATTGTCTATCTTTCAAACAGTGGTCGGCTCAGAAATGTTCTCTTTGTTGGACGGCTTCTCCGGTTACAACCAGATCTAGCTCAAAGAGGAAGATAGACACAAAACAACATTCACTACCAAGTGGGGAATGCTATCCTATGCGAAAATTCCCTTCGGCCTCTCAAATTCGGGAGCTACCTTTTAGCGAGCAATATATATTACCTTTAGATAATTGATCAATAAGATCATTTTAATCTACTTGGATGATCTTACTGTGTTCTCTAAGTCAAAGGATGATCATTTTGATCATCTTGAAATGGTTTTTTAAAAATTCCAGGACTCTGAGATTTCCTTGAACCCAAAAAGATGTATCTTCGGAGTGCCTCAAGGTAATTTGTTGGGACATGTAGTGTCCAAATGTGGTGTTGCTATTGATCTAGATCAAGTGAAGGCCATCAAGGAACTTCCCCTTCTGGTGAACAAAAAGGGAGTTCAATCTTTTCTGGGATATGTAAAATTTGTAATCAAATTCATTTATGAATTTGCAAGGTTAATTAGACCTATCATCCTGATGCTAAAAAAGGAGCAATTATTCAAATGGACTAAAGAAGCCAAGGAAGCCTTTGAAAAGGTTAAGGAGGCTATTTCTTCAATCCCTATCCTGGTAAATCTGGACCTATCAAAGGAATTCATAATATATGTGTTCAATAACAGATCTAGCATCGCTATTGTTCTAACACAAAAGGATGATGAGGAAAGGGAGAACATCCAATAGCCTTCCACTCCTAAACCTTAAAGGATTTTGAGATGAAATATAACTTCATCAAAAGGCAAGCATTTTCCTTTGTTAAGGGGCTCAAGAAGTTCTGACATCTCATATCTTTCAACAAAGTAGTGGTATAAGTTACACATTCCAGTGTACATGAGTACATTATGGAGGGAGAAATCATAGAAAAAAGGGCCAATTAGATAACTAAGATCCTGGAATATGACATTGAGGTCTATCCCACCAAGACCATGTAGGGAAGAGGATTGTGTGAATATCTGACACACGATGAAGAAGTGACGACTAAGGAGGAACAATCTGAGCTTGTCCTAACAAATGAACCTAAATTTGAAGGTAGTTGGGTAGCAAACAAAATGAGATACATGCAGACCAAGAAATATCTGATGGGCCTCCCATCTCAAAAGAAAAGATTCTATAGATTGGAGAACAACAGGTATACGCTCATTGAGGGGATCCTTTTCAAAAGGAACTTCAACGGTATTCTTCTATGGTGCATCACCTTAGAGCATGCAAAGAAGATCCTAGATGTATTTCACAACAGTCTAACGGGTGAACATTTCTCTACAAAGACCACCTCTATCAAAATTATGTGTGTCGGGTATTTCTGGTGCATGCTTTTTAACGACTCACACTCTTTGGTTAAACGATGCAAAGAATGCCAATTCTTCATAGGGAGGAGGAAGAACTCAGTAATTCCCCTAAAGCTGATAGTGGTTGAAGAACCCTTTGCATAGTGGGGATTGGATTTCATAGGGATGATAAATCCCACCTCCAGCACGGGACATGAATGGATCCTCACGACCACAGATTATTTCACCAGATGGACAAAGGCCATGCCCCTGAAGAATGAGATAGAGGTGGAGATCATGAATTTCCTTGAGGAATTGGCAATGAGGTTTGGCCCACCAAAAACCATTATATTCGACAATGCCAAGGCCTTCCTAGGTTCAAAGGTAATTAAATTCGCACTTAAGAATGGCATATTCCTAAAGACATATTTGAACTATTATCCATAGGGAAATGGTCTAGCTGAGTCAACTGATAAAATTTTAGTCCAACTCATTAAAAGAATCGGGTCAGAGCACTAAAAAGAGGGGCATCAGAACTTCAAATCAGCGCTCTGGAAAGACCAAATAACCACCAAGCAAGTCTTGAAGACATCTCCATACGAGCTGGTATACGGGAAGGAAGAGCTATTGCCTATATCCATGGAAATCCCCACACTATAGCTGCTAAATTCTCTGGAGGTGGAACTAAACGGAGCCATGGAAGTCCAGTTAGCTGAGCTATTGGAAGTGCAAGAGAAAAGAGGAAAATCTTTGACGCCATGAACAACCGCTAACAGGTAATTAAGAAGTGGTTCGACAAAAATACCTCCAACTAGAATCTTAAGCGTGGAGACTTAGTGATAAAATTCAATGAGAGAGCCACAAAGCCTAGCCAACACGAGAAATTTTATAGTTTGTGGGAAGGCCCTTTTTGTATTATTCAATGCAAGCAACATATCAAATTTGAATTGGAAAATATGGAAAAGGATTTCTAGTCAACGGAATTCAACTCAAATTGTTCAATTAGCTTCGTTAATGATTTTACCTATGTAGATATGTAGTTATGTAAATATTTTCTTTATGTTTTGTTTTTCTTGAGCTTTGGTACAGAACCCATGATACAGAAAGCAGAGAAGTGCAAAGGAGATAGAAAAATGACAAGAAAAAAAAATCTTTATATTCATATGCTTTGAGGTATTACAATTCAAAAATGGCTCTCTAGCCATACATTTCAAG
>CM021100.1:858728961-858824608 GCA_007115665.2 Sequoiadendron giganteum
CCTATGAAAGGATGAAAAAGACTAATAACTAGGACTCTTTCACACAAAAGTTGTGGTTTTGCAGTCTCCCACAATATATGCTCCCCTTGGTACACCACTGCCTAGAACTAGTTCACGCATGCGTTCAACATTTCAATCCAGATACCGACACCATTGAAGGTCGGGAATTCTAGATTGTGATCAATGTGGATACAATTAGGAATATGTTATGTATTCCTACTGGAAGGAGCTCCAGAGTAGAGGGCATGGAGACGTTCACTGAAGAGAATGCGAAATTTTTTTGGAGGACCAAAAAACTTGCTCTGGACTTTTATAACCAGGAAACAAAAAGGGCCAAGGAAGATGCAACAAGGCCACCACAATTCCTGATTGCGCTCAACGCTTTCAATGCAGACTTGCAGGTAGCCTTCTCTATGATGGCTTTTGTTTGTGGCATGGACAATGATCAATACATTGAAGAGTTTCAAATGGGCCTAGGTTTCCAGTTGAGAAAACAACACTCTCTATTCTGGTATGACTTCGATGAAGTCATTGTTTGGGAAATGTTGAGCCAATTCAAAGGATACAAGATGCAACGTAGGTTTAAGTTTTCTTTTCTCCTTTCTCACATGTTCTTGCACCAGAATATTGATTTCCTTAGGAACTATTTGGGTTTGGTTATGTTTGAAGAAAATGGGATAAAAAAGGTGGTTTCTCTATGGACTCCCCTCCTTTCCATAACTCATGATTACTATGCATTCTCCAAGTTTTTCCTGACTCTGATTTTTTGAGATTTTAGTAAGGAAGGTGAGGGTTATCATCTTTGCACCAAGCAGATGGGATTGATGCAGTATTTTAATCCTCCTTGCAATTGGTTCTTGGGAGAGGACTTCTCATTCATCAAGTTGCATGGTTTCACCAAGGAACCATTCTAGCTCCTGATATGCATCACAGACTAGATCTTGGCCCTTGAGGTATTTTGGTTACTGTTGATCATTGATGCTAGCTTTTGCGAGGGAAAGAATCAAAAAAAATTCTTCAGACGCCCTTTGAACTTTGGCCTGGTGATAATGTTAAAGAAATAGACGCATATTTTACTAGAGGAAATGCTAGCTCATCTAGGGCTAATATTAATCTATGAAAAATGCAATTATAATCCCAATAATGACTTGGTGGAGTTTAACATTAAAGTGATTCACAGCTCTTGGCCTTACTAGGAGGCTCGGCAGAATCCATAGTCGAGAGACAAGGATGACCTATTTGTGGATCTAGCCTTTATTCCTACTGACGACAAGAGGTCACCATGGCTCTTCTTCTATTTTCCCTTGGCCAAGCCCAGTGACAAACATAAAATTGGGGCTACCCTTCATAAACAATTGGTCAAGCAATGGAAGTGGAGTCAAGAAAAGATTGCACAATTCTAGATTTATCATCAGGAGACCCAAAAGCTCAATGCCCCTTTCGAGACGGTAGACATGGATGAAAAAATTGAGGATCTCTAGAACTAGGAACACAATGATATTGATGCAAGTAGAGATGAGGAAGTAGATCTAGAGGAGGACACTGCGGTAAGCAAGGGAAAAGAGGCAAAGAAATCCCCAATGTAGAGAACTGGGAAGGAAGCAAAGTAGCTTGACAAAGCCCCATGGAGCACACAACTGGCTGCATCTCATTCAGAGACTTCACTACAACATACATGGGCCATGAAGAAACCCAGGATTTCCCAACAGACATAAGAGGTCATAAGGGTGGATGATTCTCCACTTGCAAAGAGGCAACACATGGATGAAGCTCTTAGGGAAAGCTCACAAGCACTCACAGTGAGCCAAGGATCGAGCTCCATGGAAACTCAAGTATCTTTCTCTCCCCCTCTTCTTGCTTCATAGTCTTTTGCTTCCCTTGTAACCTCTGCATCTCCCATCACCTCAATTTTTGGCCTTTCCTTTTTTTATTCTGCTTCCACATGAGGTTTCTCCCAATTCTCCCAAGTCAGAAGGATAGCTTTTATGCCCCTACAATCTGTTCCACTATTTGTCAGAGCCTAATCTCAACCCACTATTGCAAGTCCTTTTGCTCCCACCATATCGGCTCTGATTCAAACTGACTAGCAGATGGCATCCTCTACATCTTCGCTTCTATCGCCACTTCCTATTATTCCTCCCACCACTTCCCAAGTTGGACCCTAGCATAGCATGCCCTCATTCTCCCCATTGACGGTCTCTCTTCCAAAGAGAACATCCTCCAAGACCGCAATGATTTCCTTCCATTTTTCTCTTCCTCCTGGTGTACCCTTCGTTGGTGAACTGATTAGGTCGCCAACACAATTCATTTATCAAGACAATTGGACTTAGGCAGCACGGGCTATCAAAGCTCAGAAAAGAAAAGAGAAAGATGTAGCAAAGCTAACCAAGCCACACATGTAGACTTTGTTTAACGAAGTGCAAGGTTCATTGTAGTTTGAAACCATGACTCCAAACACCATCAAATCGTAGTGAGAGAGGCAACCCGAGGACTATACCATCTATGTTGTGGATATTGATTTGCACACAGCCCGATCACAAGACAAGGTTGAGCTAATGGAAGAGACTCAACGAGTGGTGACTATATAGTCGCCAACTAAAGAAGTGAGAGGAGGAGCTTAGGAACATCAAGGAAAGGATGGAAGTCCTAAAAAAAAAGGATAAGGCGACGGACACCAAAATTGCACACCTATCCCAACAGGTGTTGGTGGAAAAATGCCAAACTTTAGGAGGAACTCACAAAGTTCTAGGCCCAAGATCCCAACTTGGTTACTGGACTGCAACAGAAGAACAAGGAGCTCTAGGACCGGTTGTTTCATATGAAGCAAGAAATATAGAAAAAATATAAGGAGCTCTAGGGAAAGCAAGCTCAGTTCAAAAAGGAATTCGAGGAGATAAAGGTCTCTTTGGAAAAAGCATCCACAACCCAAGGCTAGGCTGAAGAGTTACTACAAACCAAGGATGCTGAGTTGAAAACTCTGAAGTAACAACTCTCTGGAACAAGCAAAAAGATTGAAGAGCTGACGTAGGATGTGGGGTTGAGGAATGTGGAAATTGGTCATTTGAAAGATCCTCCCCAACCCCTTGCTCCTTAGTCAAATCTCCTCGGGGTATCCCAGTAGCTATATATCTCCTACTGGGAGAAAGTCAAGGCATCTTGTTTGACTCTTCAATCAGATTTCCAATTCATGGTCAACACCATAGGTTTAAGCAAGGAGGTGTGTGGAACGGTGGAGCAGATTCTACAGTTCATTGCAGAAAAGGTGCTTGAGGTAGAGAGATTACTCGACAAGTTATACACAGTGGTAGACACAAACTTAGTCTCTGTCAGGATTGAAGATCAAAATTTAGCTACCAAGAAGGCGAGGGAATTCATTTGTTGTCATGCAACCATCTCCCAAGCTAGAAATTTCTAGGTAACACTGAGTCAGACTATAAACAAAATGTGGATGCAATTTTCCCAATTGACTCAAATGGGCATACCCTCACCTTTTCTCTTTGATGACTCGGTGGCCACAATGGAACACATTGTAGAAAGGATCGAGGAGAACCAGCGGGACGTGTCTGACTTTCAAGGTTTCAATCAACCTCCCATGGTGGTAGACATAGAAGGTGCCACCTATCAGATCGTGCGTCTCCTTTTTCAACTTGAGTCTGGGATGGGGATCTAAATGGAGCTGCCCTTCAAAGAAATTATTGATCTATATGAGGCATAAGAAAATATGTGTGACACATCAATACCTTCTAAGACTAAATGGCTTCCTCTATAGACCGCACTCTCAAAGTTCTAACTCTACTGCCCCAATGGTTAAGGCTTTGGTCTTCGAACCAGGAATTTTGGGTTCCCATTCCATAGGAAAAATGCCCCTAGTAGTCGCCAAAAGTTGTGGATTGAAAAATCCGTAGAGCTCCCTTCAGGTTGACATTGATTTTTTTGCATAAGCCTCAACCCGCACCTTACATATTTAGGCATCACCAGCCCCTTTTCGCAATGCTCGCGCCCACATGCTCCATGTGCTCACCGTGCGCTCATTGAAGGGGATTCTTCCTTAGCTTCTCTTTTGATCCCCACCCTTTCACCACATGTCAAAAGTGCATGCCTTTGGGAGCCCTCTCTCCTTTGTTTCTCCTCTAATCTCCACCCACGTGCCACGTCACATCATTCCACAGGCAACTTTTTGGCGGTCCCCATAGCCAGTGTTCGAATGCAGACTTCTCCACATGTCAGCTCCATGGGGATTTTAATCAAAAGGTTGGAATGAACGAGTGTGAAGCTCTGTCTCTTTGCCACATATCCTAACCAACTTTATGGGTGAGTGACACATGTCACCAGGAGAGTTGCACTACTTATTCCTTGGGACCACAATTATCATTTGTTGGGGAGTGAATCTTTTTTGAAGGCAACTGCATGTGATGAAATGAATCTTTTTGTTGCAACAGTTTTGGGAAATCATGGCAATGGATATCATTACTCGTACCTAATAATATTTTCAATTACTAGCTCTATGGCAGTGGGTGTTCTATATATACTTCTCTTGCTCTCTGAGAAAGGGTTCAGAAATTACGGAAAAGAGACAGAAAAGCTCTAAGCCTTTGTAGTGTTTTCTGGTTATTGTATTAAGACTTACTGACTGTGCCAATTGTTTGGCCTCTCTGTTTCTTAGTTGATATAATACATTATATTGTGCTACTTGTATTAAGTAGTTTATCTGCAACTTTTACAATTTTAATATAAATTTACTATTCAGATCATGTCTCCGACTCTTCTTGTTTAGTAGATGTATGTGAAAGTTATACTATGTCATTTGATTAATTGCTTAAGATTTTCATCTTTTTTTTGTTATTCCCAGACATGTAGATTGTTGAACAGGCCCTAAAACCCCATCTGAAAGGAAGGTTTCTCGTTCCCACATAACAAAATCTTGGCGCATCACCTTAGAGATTAATCTTTTTTTTTATATCTGCTTCCTTTTCCAATTCTAAGCCCCAATTACAAAAGGAGTCGACTTCTTTAAAATTTCTGAGGTTACTCAGTTTAGCGCAATTGGTCCCCCCATTAACTGGGTTTCCCATAAGGTTGTTTACCTAGCAACTTTAGGCATCAACACATACATTTGTGGATAGTTTTGACATATGTGATGCATTATCACATGTTTGTGTCACACATTTACACATTTACAAAAAAAATCGAGAGGGCACCATCCTATTCCGTCATCACCGAGGCATACCGAGCCAACTCTTGAGCATGAATTTTTGTATTTACTTTGACACAACACTATAAAAATACTCGAAATTGTCCTAGTCTGTGAGTAACACCTTTTTACTAATTTTCACCCTTTCTCCTAATGATTAAATAATACTCCATTATTTAATTATTATCAAATATCATATTTTATTATTCATTAAGTGACTTTTTCTTTATTTAACTAATTCATTCTAATTCACCTTTTTTGACTAATTAAATAAATCCTATTTATTTAATTATGTTCTAATTATCATTAATCTTCCTAATTAATTAAATAAACCTTATTTATTTAATTACCTTGCTAATCACACTTATTCTTCTATTTTAATTAAATATTTATCATTAATCTTCCTGATTAATTAAATAAACCTTATTTATTTAATTACATCACTAATCACGCTTATTCTTCTATTTTAATTAAATAATCATCATTAATTATTTAACTAACATTCAACATAGGTTGGATAGAACTTATGTGATGGGAGACTCTTATGGTGGGTCATCCCTTATGTCTTTTGTTCCAAACTCTTTGGGTTTGAGTGACGGTTTTCTTTCCAAACATTGTGTGGGGACCATCCCTCCTCATAATGTGAGCTTGTCCTCTTTCCTGCATCTGAAGATTCCTAGAAAAGGTGCTTTTGGTGAAGGACATAAGCATGTAGAGGTATTTTCAAATGGAACAACTTGGTCTAGCTTGTTGGGTGCTAAACCTAAAGAGAAGAGCTCCTTGGTACTGGTCAGCTTTAAGGTGAATTTGATTACAGGTGAATACTCAGTGTCTATTCCTTATTGCATTATGAATTGCTTGGTGTCCATGGACCTTACTCTGGTTGGAAATTTTATGGGGCCTCGCCCTAATGTGGAGCTGGTTTGAAATCTTGCTTCTAAACGTTGGAGGACGCAAGGCCAGGTGGAGCTTGTAGCAATAGCTAAAGGTTTTTTCTCTTTCTCCTTCACTTGCAATGAAGACATGGTTGGTGTTTTGACAGGTGGCCCATGGATGATTGGTAAGTCCTCTTTGGTCCTTAAGAAATGGGAAGTTGGTTTTAATCCCAGTTCTTGCTCTTTTTCCTCTACTCCGCTGTGGGTAAGGATCCTTGCTCTGCCTTTGGAATTTTGGGATGAACAAGTGTTCATTGGAATAGCTAATATGTTTGGAAAGCTTCTTTACTTTGATCAAATGATTGCTTCCTAAAAGTAGTTAGTTTATGCACGCTTTTGTGTGATTGTGGACCAATCTGTGGACTTGCCTAAGAAGGTGATGATTAACTCTAAGCTAGGGGGTTGGAATCAAGCGATTGAATATGAATCGGTTACTTTTTCTTGTTTTCACTACAAAAAGGTCGGCCACTGGGCCAAGAAATTCCCCTCAAAGGTCAAACCTATCCAGGCTCCAACTTTGATGGAATGGAAGGAGAAATAGAAAGTGCCAGAGGTCCATGATGTGGATGGGGATGATGTTGCTATGCATTGTTTAACTTTGGGAGAGCAAGTCTTGGATAACTCTCATAAGGAGGATGGTATCCTAGAAAAGGGAAATGTTGTTGAGGGATCTCCTCTGGTATTGTGGATCCCCATGGGGAATGAAAAACTGGTGAAAGAAGGATAATTTGTTGCTGGTGTGGTGGCTCCTCCTTCAAATGAATTGGAGGTTCCTAAAGATGTAGAGGACACAAATAAGGAATTGGATTCTTCGGTTGTTAAGGAGGTTGTGACTTTTGTGACATCTTCCTTGGGGTTGGGTGCTAAGGAAGCGAGCACACAGGCTCCCCCTAGGGCTATATCTAACTTGGTGCTCACCTCTTATATCAATGTGTGTGAGCTGGAGGCCTCATTACACATTAAGGGACCTCCCTTTTCTCTGGCCAAGGCTAAAAATAGAAAGAATAATCCTTTCCCTTAGGGAGTTGCTACTAGGAATCGATCTAAGGCAAACTGTGGCTCAGAGCCAAGGGGTAGAGGTAGACCTACTCTGGTTCAAAGCAGGGAGAAAGAAAGAAAAACTACATTATTGATGGCTCTCAGAAAACCTCATTTGAGATGTGTCCCAAGGGTGCATCTTAGAATCTCCTATTAATATTCTTTCATGGAATATTCGAGGGTTGAACAACTTTCATAAGAAAGATCTCCTTGCTAACTTAGTGAGGGATCGTAAATCGGATGTGATATTGATTCAAGAAACAAAAATGTTTGTTGAAAGGTTGGAGTGTCTTAAGAAAATATTATTTAAGGATTCTGGTCTTCATGGTTTTGATGCAGATGGTGCTTCTGGGGTGTGGCCACTTTTTGGAATATGAGAGTGGTTGTGGGTAAGCCTATCTTTGGGGTCCCAAATCATATTGCTACTTCCTTTCATCATTGTAGGAGTGATTTTTCCTAGGTCACTTTGAATATCTATGCTCCTAATGTCAAAAGTGCTCGGAAGCGGTTTTGGGAGAATTTGAGTTCCTTTAAAGAAAAATATCCTTTTGAACATTGGTTGGTGATGGGAGATTTTGATAATCCTTTGAGTTATGCTGATAAGATGGGTGGATCTCAGGTTGACGATGAGAGCAGATTTGACTTGATGTCGTTTTTCAATGAAAATTCTTTGTTTGATATTGACTTGTGTGGCGCTTCATATACTTGGTCGAATCATAGGTGTAGGGATGCTCTGATCCAAGTGAAGTTATATCGGTCCCTCCTCTCTCACGAGTGGGTGGCTTGTTTTTCTTTCTCCATTTCTTCTTGTTGTGCCTTTTGCACACACGCCCCGTTCGGAATGGGGACCTTCTTTCCCTCTTTGCTTTTTTGGTCCCTTTCATTTTTCCTACCCATTTTGTGCCCCAACTGCGTGGGGTAGCATGTTTCCCAATGCCATATTTTAAGTCTCAGGCTAAATCAGGTTTTCCTTGTCGAAATTCTGGCATGTGGCAATTTTTGGGTTTCCCTTTCCGGGTTTCCCCTTCCAAGTTTCCCTTTCCGGATTGCCTCTGTCGGATTGCCCCTGCCGGGTTTCCTCTGTCGAGTTTCCTCCTTCGGATTTCCCTTTACTGGTTTCCCTGGCCGGGTTTCCATCGGGCTTTGCTATTTCAGAACGGCTGTCCCAAGATGGCTTTCCAGATCCCGGACTCTGGACCTCCTGCCGCCCCTACGTTTTCAAATCTACCAACTCAACCTACCCCGTACGATGAATTTAATGCTACATTGATGGGTGTTTTTTGCTATAAAATCATTTTTTTTGGCCGTCATTATCAAAAGGCTCGAACGATTGAGAAGGTTGAAGAACTCCCCACGCTCAAGTTTTCCTCCTATCCCAGATTTTGAGTGTTTTCCCGATGACCTCTATGCATCCAGCAGCTTGTTCTTCGAGATTTCGAGGTAGGTTTTCCGTCTGCGAGCCCTTGCTTTTGTTTTGCAAAATTTTGGATTTTGCTAAGGGTAAAATGTAAAATGAAAACCAAATTAAGCAAATCTGCACCCCCCTGCACAAAACCCATATTTTAGAAATCTGAAAATCAATCTTTAAATCACTCAAAATTCAATCTGGAACCTTCCCTTGCTGCGGCTGTTCTTCAGAACAGCGCTGGCGCCTTTCGGGCCCGGGTCTTCCCACGGTCGTCCGTACCCCTCTTCGAAATTTTGAACTTGCTTTTTCCTTCTTCGGATTTCCACCTCCGGAATTCCCTTCCTGGGATTTCGTTTTGTCTCCGCCGTTTCAAACGGCCCTGCCCGAACGTCTTCCCGACCCTCGAACCCCGGACCCTCAAATTCTGTCTAAAATTCAAACTTCGATCCTCTTCAAATCTGCCTTCGAAATTCGGTTTCTCGAATTCTCTTCTCAGAATTTCATCCCTATTTCGTCATTTCAAACGACTTTCACCTTGCAGCTTTCCGGACTTTGCTTCCCGGCTGCAAAACCTTCCATCTTCCAGTCGAAACTCTCGACACTTTTTCTCATCTCGGACTTCCGCCTCCGGAATTCCCTTCCCGAGATTCCGTTGTGTTTTCACTGTTTCAAATGGCCCCGTCCGAGTGTCTTCCCGGATCCCGGACCTCGATCCACTGTCCGCCGAAACCCGAAACCTTGGTTTTATTTTCCTCCGAGCTTCTTCTGGATTCTGGACGTCGGAATTCCCTTCTCGAAATTTCGTTCCTCTTGCGTCGTTTCCGACAGCCCCGTCCGAGTGTCTTCTCGACCTCCGAGTCCCGATGCCTCGTTCACCGCCCGATGGTCCCGAATCCTGACCGCTTTCAGAAACTCCCTCCCGGGTTTCCTCCCCCAGATTTCCTCTTTCATTTCGTCATTCCGCGTGGCCGACCCGTAGCCGCTTCCCGGCGACGGCAATCCGACACCCAGATTCCGTCACCCGGAATTTCGTTTCCTCTGTGTCATTTCAGACGGCTTCCCTACAGATGATGCCTGAACCTCCAAATGAGGCATCAAATGACCTCCAAATCCAAAATGGATTTCGACCCA
Source organism: Sequoiadendron giganteum (assembly GCA_007115665.2). NCBI lineage: Eukaryota > Viridiplantae > Streptophyta > Pinopsida > Cupressales > Cupressaceae > Sequoiadendron > Sequoiadendron giganteum. The sequence continues at coordinate 858,738,665 of CM021100.1, forward strand.
CTTGCTAGAATTCGGTTTTCTTCCATTTCCAACCTCAAATTTTCAAATCCAACCTCAGGAAATGCATATGGGAATTCCATTCTCATTTTGCCCTTTCAAACGGCATTCTGCCAAGGGATTTCCGATCCAGGAACTCCGGATTGTTTGCACTACCCTCTAATGGTGAATTATCTAGCTTCTGTGGTTATTAAATATGAATTGTGATTGTCGTACTAATCTTGACATGCAGGGATTTTTCGGTGGCCCTTTTTTTAGGTTCATTATTACTGATTCTTGTCTTTTGTGTAGGATTTATGGAATCCGGTCCAGAGACTTCCGGGGCTTCCAGGAAAGGAAAGGGAACAGCCAAGCCACCAGGGGGCAAGGAAGACAGAAAACTAATGAAATATAAATTCCAAGGGGTCCCTATTCAATCCAGGGTCACTACCCTTTGGAGGGATGTCTCAGATACCAACATTGGACAAGTCGATGTTGATGAGTTCACGTAAAGGGTCAGAATGAACCTGAAAATAGCAAATGAAAAATTGATAAAGAGCAGTGGGCTTGCTAAGGCTGAAGGTTTCCCACCAGCCCTAGTGGCCTCGGAGCTGGTGATGGCATGCGTGGAGGCATACCAATCTGATACCAGAACCATTGTAGATCATGAGGGGAATATCCTTGCAGATATGTCTCTGTCAGGTATAACTGAGACCTTCCACATTCCCGCCTTCGAGAGCATGGAGGTCCCCACCATGGAAGACTATAAAGAGGTGTGGGAATAGGACCCGTTGGGGTGTAAAAAGCTCATCAACCAGTGCTGGTTGAAGGACAAAGGGGCTAGTACTGGGAAGCTCCCTCAGGAGCTCGACCGCAGCAATTTCTTCGGAGACTACCATGACCTTGTAACTCTGCTCAGCCGAGTCATGGGCCTTCCCAGTGTGGTTTTCTTTCAAGAGTGGATTATCTATTTCATAGAATAGATTCTTCGAGGTAAGGGCACCACCTTCTATTGGGGCGAGATCATCAGCGACTGCTTCCATGAGCAGTTTACCACCATGAAGAAAACCAACAAATTCTTCATGACTTCCTACTTGGTGTATTCCCTCGCCAATCGGCGACATTATTAGGGGTTGACAATGATGCCTAGTGATCCATCGGGGCCAGAGCTCAAGCCTTATGACAAGTACCCTCAGTTGCAGTTCCAGAATTTCAAAAGAAACTACTACAGGGTGAATGACGCGTTCATTGCCCATGTCATCTGGTCTGTTGGAGGGGATTTTCATAGGAGGATGTCCCACAGTGCCAGGGTCCTCCTTAGATAGTACGCCTTCTGGTACATTTAGTTCCCAAGGTTCACATACATCTGCACCAAAGGATTCTCATATAAACCAAACAAGTTGCCCCGGTACCCAAATGACCGGATCATTCTCTTGGAGCTGACTCGGCAGCTACAACACATTCATAGTGTCTTGAGCGAAAAGCATCTGGAAGGCCCCGCCTACCCCATGAACCTTGGTCAAGGGATGTATAAGGTCCACACCTCCCAGTGCGCTGGATATTTGGAAGAGGAGACTGCTGCTCTAGAGACGGAAGGTAATAGGTCTCCAACCGAGGAACATGGCCAGACTCCAGAGCATGATAAGGAAACTTTCCTCCATAAGAGTGAACAAGCAGCAAGCCCTAAGGAGCATCAAGATACTTTAAACAAGGAGGAGGATACTAAGAAGAAGGATTCACCCAAGGAGCAGCTACATACTGAGTCCCCCGTTAGGCATGAAACATTCGAACAAGATTCTGGAGAAGGAAAGGAAGGTGCGGGAACAAATGAGAAGGCTCTTGTTGTCAGAATTGTCACACTCGAAAAGGAGGACAGCAGGACTCAAAGTGAACCACCAAGGGAAGAACCTCAAATACTTGATTGGCTACAAAGACAACTCAAGCAAAAGACTCCCACCTTGAAGGATCCCAAGGCAAGGTTGGAAGCCATCATGGCCAGAGCACGAATAAGCACCAGAAAAGACAAGAAGTCGAGGGTCAGATCAAAGATAACCATGGACGCCTCGAGATCAAGCGTAGTATAATTAGCAACGCCGATGGTTGGGGAACAAGGCATAACTTACAACGTCTCCACCATCGACCTGGGAGTGGCCACCAGAGAATAGAAAGTTGAACATCTCCAGGAATTGATCGCCATAGTGGTGCACCTTATCCAACAGGATAAGGTCTCCAAAGAAGAACTAAAGGAGTAGGTGGCTGATCTAACAACTTATATTCAGCAGTGGTCATCTCCAAATGAGTAGCCTACAACATCATTGGCCCTGCCTCAGTTGCTGTCCAGAGAACAGATTGACAAGCTTGAAAAGAGATGAAACTTGGACAAAACTACGAAAAATTGGTTCCGACAGGTTTTGGACATAGGGAACACGGGCATCAACTTGGCTGCCCGGGCAGCAAATAGGTTCCTAGAGGTTCAGAAAACTCTCGAGGACACAAGGCAAGTCTGTGAGAAGTTCCCAAGGAAGTACGATGTGGCCTACCCAAAGATTGAGGCCATTCTCGCATCGTCGAGTGATATCTGGGAGAAGGACTTGGCCTTCAAAGACGATGACCATTGGCTGGTAGACACCTAGAAGCAAGACTATAATAACTGAAAGAGAAGGCTGGAGCAGATTTTGGAATGGATAGCGCCAGACATTGAATGGGCAAGGGAGTCCAGAGAGGAGTGTACTCAGTATCTCAAACTGATGACGAGGTATGAGGTGCCCGCAGTTGAGATCAATCCCGAGAACATCAAGCCCCACTTCTTGAAGATTATGGAAGATGGGATGTCCACCGAAATCACCACTGAGTTCATGTGTTTTGTGGCTTGAGCCTTCGTGCAATCATAAGCTTGCAAAGAAAATGATGCTAAGTATGAGGCAGATTGGAAGAAGCTTGGCAGCAATTCTCAGGAATGGAGTTACCAAATCTTGAAATCCAACATCCTGGAGGTAGATAAGCTTCAGTCCCTGATCCTAAGTTTCATGGAGTATGCCACATTGAAAAATTGAGAGGGCAATCTAGTCATCAACGAAGAATTCCTTGAGGAATAGCTACAGCAGAGGGCAAATTGCTAAAAGACAAATTTACTACAGTGTTGTCACTAGATGACAAAATAGGGAAAAGACAACGAATGTATTTTAAATTGTTGAATATTGTGGGGTAGGTGAAACCCTAATGTAAAATGAATCTTGGCCACATAATAGAATCGAATCTTGGCCAATCATTTTGTTTTTTGAAAACTATAAATAGGGCTCTCCTCCTCTCATTTTAAGAGAGTTGAGTTATTGTAAAGGCATGCTGTAGAAATTATAAATAGTAAATACAGTCATTTTCTGGTGTATTTCTGAGTTTCTCAATATGTTTCATGATTCCTCTCCCTTTTAGTTATAGCTTTTCTTTGAGTTATTTTTTTGTTGTAGCATCTTCAGATTAGACTTGGTAAATTTAGTATGTTATTTCTGGTTTTGGAGATAGTTGTTGTGTGTATGCTTTCCTTGTCCGTACTTTTGGTCATTTGCTGAAGGTAGATGACTGTGCAAAGTTAGTCTGGACTTTGATTTCATTGCTGCTCATTAAACTTTATCTTTATTCATGTTTCCATAATGAATGAATGATGAACATCTGTAGTCCCTAGAAGATAGCATAGATTTCATGATATTGTGAGAATTCTGATTAAGTGAAATCCTGTTTAAGGAAACTTTCCACAGCAGGAACCTCCATGATCACTGTTCATCGGTAGTTGCAGGTCCAGGAAACATCTTTCTTCCTCCCCTTTTCTTTTTTCCTTTTTTTTAGAAACAACTTGTGCCAAGGTTCATTGCACATTGTAAAGCCAAATCTGATGAAATAATGGAGTCTAAGACTGTTGTCTGAGCCTGTAGCAAAGCATAGTAATTCCAGACCTCTAGAACTCCATTTATCGACCCAATTCTCCTACAGCTTCAACCATGTAAGTCCACCTTGTGATTCTAGCAAATCACATAGACAACTGAAATATTCTAAGCATCGTCATGACCTGACATCCGAGAGACCTTGGGATAGTGTTCTGCAATTTGATTGTAGAAGATTGTCTTTCAAGAGAGGTAATGCACCTATGTATTACCTATGTTGTAAAGTGCATGAAAATACCATCAACTCTTCTCTCGCAAGACTGGGTTTTGACCATTTTCCTATCTCTTTGTCAACTGAGGTGGTTGATCATAGGAATTCCTTCCCCTTTAGGTTTGAAAAAATGTGGACATATCACCTAGACTTCAAAGTCAAGCTTGCATCCTTGTGGGATATTCAAGTGGATGGCTCTGCTATGTATAGAGTGGCCAAGAAGTTGGTTGTTGTAAAAGCAAATGTGAGGAATTGGAATAAGGCTTCTTTCAGCAACATCTTTCATGAGAAAACCTGTATTAAGGTAGACCTTGATAGTGTGTAATAGAATATTTAGGCTTCAAGCTATAATGCTAATCTGGTAAATGAAGAGGGGGTGCTCTTGTCCCATCTCCATAATATAGTGGCCAAGGAAGAGGAATTCTGGAAGCAAAGGTCACGTGTGGTGTGGCTCAACTATGGTGACAGGAATACAAAATTCTTCCATCTTACAACCTTGAAGCATCGTGCTTCCAACTGTATCAAGAACATTCATTAGGCTAATGGGATTATTGAAGATGAAGAGATTAGATAGGCGGTGATCTCATTTTTTTGTAATATTTTGACTGATGATTTTGTCCCCTCCTTGCAAGCCTAGGATCAGTTGCTGGAGGTTATTCCTTGAATTATGATGGATGAACTTAATCACATGCTTTATGGTATTCCTTCAACGAAGGAAATTAGAAATGTGGTTTTCTCGATTGTCAGGAATAAGGCCCCAGGCCTTGATGGGTTTCCCATGTTCTTCTTCCAATATTTTTGGACTATTGTTTTGAAGGATGTGGTGAATGCAACGAAAGAGTTTTTTGGCAGCCGTAATTTGCTAAAGGAACTGAATGCCACTTTCTTGGTGCTAATTCCAAAAACTCCTAAGGCCTCAGCCTTCAATGAATTTAGACCTATTAGCCTGTGCAACTCATTTTACAAGATCTTCTCTAAGGTTTTGGTGGTTAGATTACAGTGGGTTCTTCCTTTGATCATTTCTCCTCAGCAAAGTGGCTTCATTGCAGGCAGGAAAATTCTTAACCCTATTATCACTGTGCATCAAAACATTCACTCACTGATGGTTAACAAAAAGGTAGGTTTTTTATTAAAACTATATTTGGATAAAGCTTATGACCGGGTCAATCAGCCTTTTCTATTCATAATCCTTTCTGCTTTTGGTTTCTTTGATAATATTTTTAAACTGATTCAGAGCCTCATTTCAACAATTTCATTTTATGTTTTGGTCAATGGCTCTCCGTCGAATTTATTTAAGAGCACTAGGGGAGTTAGACAGGGTCACCCAATCTCACCCTTCCTCTTCATCAGCCTGGTTGAATCCTTGAGGAGATCGTTGCAGCTGAAGCTCTCTTTAGGATCTCTTGAGGGATTGAGACCTTATTCTTCTTTGTCCCACTATTCTCATCAATAATTTGTTGATGATACTTTAATCATGGGTGATGCATCCATTGCGGAAGCTAGGTCTATTAAACTAACTCTCTAGAATTATGAGGCGGCTTCGGGGAAGCTTGTGAGTCTTCCTAAGAGCATGATTTTCTTCCTCAATACCTCAAAAATAAGGATGCAAAGAATTTTTGGCATTCTTCAGTGTTCAGTGGGTTCTCTTCCTTCTACCTATCTCGACCTACCTCTTGGTGCTAACCCGACCCCTGACTCCTTTTCAAATGGTATAATCAATAAGTGCAATGCTAAGTTGGTGGGTTAGCAAGGAGCTTTACTCATCCAAGCTTGGAAATTTGTATTGATTAAATCAATGTAGCAAAATCTCCTAGTTTATGCTCTCAACCTCTTTCAGATGCCTAGGACATTTTGGGAAAAGATTGAAAGTGTTCAGAAAATATTTCTTTGGTCGGGTGTTGAGGAGAAGAAGAGATTGAGTTTGGTTTCTTGGGAGGAGGTGTTTCATTCAAAACACCAAGGTGGTTTTGGGTTACGCAAGACTAAACCCTTCAATTTGGATCTTGTGTCTAAGCAGCTTTGGAACTTCCTCCATGGTGAGAAGGATTCATCAAAGATTTTGGTCTCCAAATATCTTGCTCAGGTGGATAAATTTGAGAGTTTCTAAGGGATGATTTATCCCTTGCCTTGGGGTCTTTTTTTGGAATTCATTGGTTAGAGCTAGAGGTGTGGTTTCTATTGGCATCCATTGGTCGGTCGGGAATGGTAGGGATATCCTCTTTTGGGATGATTGGTGGTTTGGAAATGGTCCTTTGTGTGATCTTGATTGGGAGGCTCCCTAGAGGAACTTGTGTATTAGGGAATTTGGAAGTTTTTTTGGAGATTATATTGTGAACGGGGAACGGAGAAGGATCTATGAGGTGTTTCCTGAGTTGGGGGACCTGTATTGTGAGCTATCTAAAATTCATATCCTTATTTCCCCTCAAAGAGACAAGGTCATTTGGATCTGGCTTCCGCAAGGGAGGTTTTCTGTGGATTTAGCATTTAAATCTCTTAATGATATTGTGGGGCCTAGACCGCCATGGGGTTTAGTTTGGTCTTCAAAGTTGATCCCTAGAATCAATATATTTCTCTATTTGGCGATGCAAGATAAGATATTAACCATTAATAATCTTTGGAAAAGAGGATTTTCTATGCCCAACAAATGCTACCTTTGTATGATGGATGTTGAGGATTTTTCTCATTTGTTTATTGGGTGTATTTTTTCCCAGGAAATGTGGCCTCTTTTTCTCAATCTTTGGCGAGTGGATTGGATTTTTCTGTCTTCAATTTGGGAGCTCTAGTGCCAATGGCATGTGCCTTCTTCTAATCCTTCCCTAATGCTGCTTTGGTCTCTTATGCTTCCTCATATTGTCTAGGGTTTTTGGAAGGAGAGGAACAACAATTTTTTTAGGGAGGCTTCCCTTCCCCCTCTTTCTCTATTCTTTAAAATTGTGTCTTCTATAAGGGAGAATTTTATGATGGTGGTTGAAAAATTTGAGGTTCTAGGGCATGTGAGGGTTTCCGATTATGATGTTGTGGTGTCTTCTCAATGGAAACTTTCCTTTGATATTTCTAAGCCCTTGAAGAAGGCTAATCTAGATAGGGATGGGGTCATTTGGTTTCCTCCTCCTCCCAGTTCATATAAAATCAACTTTGATGGTTCGGCTAAAGGCAATCTGGGTCATGTTGGTTGTGGGGGGGTGTTAAGAGATCACAATGGTAGGTTAGTTTCAGTTATGTCACTCCCTTTGGGAATTCATACAAACCACTTTGCTAAAGTTTTTGCAGCCTATCATAGTATTAAACTGGCTAGAGATAAGGGAATATCTAAGCTATGGAACAAAGGAGATTCTCTTAATATTATGAATTGTCTAAGGAAGACTTCCCCCCATCTTGGACTATTGGAAAATTAATTATTGATGCCCTTGTGTTGATTCAGGATTTTGATGAAATTTATATCTCGCATGCTTTTAGGGAGGTGAATCATGTGGCGGATTGGGTTGCTAATTTTGGGGTGACGTCGGCTAGGTCATGGGAGTCGTATGACGTCTTTCCATTTGAGCTAATTAATCTACTTCATAATGACATATATTAGCTCGTTGGTGTTTGCCATATTTTTAGCACTTGGTTTGTGTGGGTTTTTTGAGCCTAGCTAGCTAATTAGACACTTCATGTAGATGATGTTTATTGGAATTTGTGGGCATTCAAATCTGGTTTTCTTAAGTATCCTTGCTATTATTGTGCGTGGTACCACTCTTGACAGTCTCCCACACTTTCTAGGTGTTCATTTCTCTCTATGTTGGAAAAGCTTTCAATGATGGGTGGGGATAGGTTCAGAATGTAGTCACTTTCCAGTGGCGACCTAAAGTCTAATATTGATGTCTGGGCTATCCTGTGAAGGGTGGGGTGACTCTGTTTATAGAATAGCTACATGGTTTTAAATCTAGTGTTTCTAAAGACTTCATGGATGCCTAGAATGGGTTTTTTGTCAGTCTGTTTGGGAGGAATATCACAATCAACGAAGACTTCATTGTGTAGGTGATTGGGATTTCCTTGGAAGGAAGGAAGTTTCATAGAGATGAGAATATCGTGTAGTCTGCCAGGCATAATTTTCTTTGGCATAGAGAGCACGGTAAAATGGTTAGACTGGACTATGGTGGGTATGATAGGACAAAAATCAAACCTATCTAGTAGGAGTTGGTGATGGAATTGATGTGTTACTTCACCCTGGATGACAGATACACTGCACTGTATGGCCACCATTTTGTTATGTTGAATCATTTTTGGCATGATAAGCTTATATCTTTCTCATTTTACCTGTTGTTGTCTTTGGAGGAAGGAATTTCAAATTTCACGAAGAACCCTAGAAACCCTTTTCTGCATGAGGGTTTGATGTTTCTCATTTTCGACTTCATTAAAGCTAACTGTATTGTTAATGCTCCCCATTCCCCTATTTCGAACAAAAAGAGGAAAGAAAGTGGGAATTGCTAGATTGAAGAGGTTTTTGAAAGTGAAAGGATGGAAATTGAAGAGAATTCAGAGGGGTGGTCTGAGGGGTATGATACTGACCTTGATTATATTCCCTCCTCTGGTGGGAAGAAACCATCTTCTTCTAAGGCTAAACCTTCCCTCTCGCGTGTGAAGCCTAAATTGAAAGAGGTTTGTGAGGAGGTTGTTGAGGATGGGCCTCGCAATGGTAAGAAGGTTAAGGTCCAGGGTTTGGGTTATAAGGAGCTGAGAGAGAAGCTTCTAGAAATGGTTGTGGAGGAGGATGTGGTGGTGGATTTGGAAAATTTGAATCAGGACCCTGATGATTTTGGTGGGACCCCTCGTGCTAGTAAAGTAAATAGTGTTGTTAATGTGGATGAGTCTGACCATGTTTTTGATTCCTTGCATAGGGGTAAGTCAAATTTTATTCCTAATATGTGTCAGGATGATGAACAACCTACTGGTGCTCACCAAGGTAGGGGTTTTTTTTAGGGGGCCATGGACTTTTCCCAGGTGTCAGGCATGGTGAAAGAGGGGGTGGATATTTCTTTTAATTTAATGATGTGGCTGGTTAATGAGTTGTAGGACCTCCACAAAAAGCATGACACTAAAGCAAGGTGTAATATTTCCATGCTTTGTAGTCTCAAGGAGAAGGATTCCATCTTTGCTTTGACAAAATCGATGAATTCTAGTATCGGTTGTGTGGTGGAGGAGTTGGCTAAGCTGAAAAATGACTTTGGGTCGAGGGTGGCATTGTTTGAGAATAATTATAGGCAGTTGTGTAGGGTTGTGGATACGCTCATTAATCTAAGCAAGGAAAAGTTGGAGGCCTCGACTGAAGGCCTAGTTTTTCTCAATGAGAAGGCCAAAGAATAGACTAGTAGAGGCCTTTTTGATGACTCTATGACCAAGGCGAGGAAGGAGAGCAGTGACAAGGACATGCAGAATGTGGATATCGAAGTTGGGCCGAGCATGCATACTCGAAGTTGAACTAAGAATTGTATTATAGGTTGTACACATGATGTGGAGGATATCATAGAAATGCATGATAAGCTGGCATCGAAGGATCTAGAAGCGGAAAATATTCTCAAGGAACTTATTTGATAGCCATTTTTATTTTTATTTTGTCTTTGTTTTCTTTCGTTGGTTTTTGTTGATGGGTTACTAATGTCTGGGTAATCAGCTTGACTTTTTGTTTTTCTGGGGTGGTCAGCCTAATGTTCTATCTTTGTTGCCACTGTCTCTTTTTGTTTAGGGTTTCAGGTACCCTTCAAAACATGTTTATCATTAATCAAAATCATTCAACACCCTTCTTAAATTAAATAATATTATTAATTATTTTAATTAACCACTTTCACATTTCTAGATTAAATAAGTAAATTAATTATTTAATTCCCTTATTTCATCTCAACATTATCCATTTAATATTAATAAATAAACATTTTATTTATTAATTAATTCTCACTTGTGCATTTCTCTAATAATTAATTATTATCATGCATAATTTCCTCATTCTTAACAACCACTCTCTCTCATTCGACTAAATAATAAATTCTAGTTCACCGATCAATTAAAACAATTCACTCATTTAACTCTTCAATCAATTCTTCATCCAACCAATTAACTAGAATCCTACGACCAATTGCGGTTGGTTAACTAGGTAATCAATTCCTCTCAACAATCCTCAACCATTGATCTTGATCTTGCACCTCCTAATCTGGATCGTTCATTCGAATCAAGAAAATATATAAAATCATCCCTCACATCATGTTGATGGCTAACCATGAACTTTGGTGTTTTTCATCATTGTTATCATTCACGTTAGGTTCACCAGAATGTAACTTGGAAAATGAACATCAGTCATAATAGAGAGATAAAGAATTAAAGAAGCAACCACAAGCCTACAATTCAATACTCAAATACAAATACAAATCAACTAATAGAAAACAAGGAACACAAATGAAATTTGGGTTTAGGAGAGCTAATGGTGAGTGGTGAGAAACAGAGCAGGGGTAGGATTTTGAATTCCCCTGTTATAGAGGGTGAGGGAGATGTTGATTCTGAGAATGAGACAGATGGGTTGTGGTTGGTGCTTCTTAACGGTTGATTTATTGGAGTTGGAAAGGAAGCAGAGGACATCTCTTGGGGAGTTGTCACTGATGGTTGTCCTCTTTTGACTTTTTTTCCCTCTTTTCTGCTTGTGGAAGATTCTGATGATGACTCACTTGGCTTGCAGCTAGAGCTTCCTAATGACTAGTTTAATGGATATGGCAAGGAAGCGGATGGCATCTCTTTGGTTTTTATTGTTGATGGTTTTCCTATGCTGCTTGTGGTTGTTGTGGGGATTTATGTTTCTTGGAATAATGTTGGGGAGTTTTGTCCCTATTTCATGCATATCTTTGTGGGTGGGATGTTGTTTGAAGAGTTTTACCTCTAGGAGTGCATTTACAAAGGTTGTGGGGGGAATCGAGAGACATGTCCTCTAGTGTTGTTGTTTGGCTACTTTCTTGGCAAATGGTGGACATTAGAGCTTTGAGCCTAACAATTTTTATTGTGAAAGCCTATTTTTTGTGGTCATCTTGACCTAGTAGTTTGGTTTTACCCATGATGCTAATGTGGGTACTAGTCTAGTGGGTGATGGGAATCCTCCCATCATCAATTTTTGTGTCTCGGTGGTGACTGGAGACTTTCTAGTAAGTAGCTTGTTTGTTTTTGTTGATGTTGGTATGGGTGGGAATAGTTATTCCCATTTATTTAATATTTGTTGCTAGTTGGATAGTGCACTATGTTTTATTTAAAGTACCAGATTTCTTGGTGTTAGTGGAAGTTTTTTCTTCCAAAGTCAAGCTTCAATGCTTGGTGTTGATTCCCTTGTGGATTTTGAATACTTTGTAGAGAATGGGATCAATTTTTTTATGGTTTCTTTGTTGGTTTCTAGAGGATGCCAAGTTTTCTTATGGTCACTTTGTCGACACTATTGATGGCTTCTAGTTGGCTAGGTTATTTTCAAATGCTTTTCTCATATCCCAAGAAGGCTTGTTTGGTAAGACTATTATTTGGATCCCCTTTTGGAATATGAAGTTGTTGAGGATAAAAGGGGAAAATTTGTATTTTTGTATGTTGGCTGAATTATCTGGAAGGCTCAGGTGTGTGTGTTATTATTGTTGTTGGCTGGAATGATTTTCAAGTTTTTCAAGTATCAATCCCTCCTAATGCCTAAGGATTTTGTGATTTCTCTTCTTACTAGAGTGGTTGCTTTTTGTTGGGTTCTACAACTGTCTTCTATTGAGGTGAAGAATGATCCTATTGAGGTGGAGCCCTCTCCTATTAAGGTGGAGTCAGATGTTGTAGTATTGGTGGGAATCTCTCTTCTCTTATGTTGGTTACCATTGACATGGAGCTTGTGTGTGCAGGAGAGTGGTGTCTTTGGTGGAAATGGCTCTCATACCATCCTCTCCTATAGAGGGGAGCCCTCTCCTAATGAGGCATATTTTGGGTTGGCAAATCGGGTTGGATGGTGTTGCAAGAAGGATGTTGCTTCTTAGTAATTTTTGGAGCTCTCTAACTCCCCTATGGAGGTGGGGAGTTTGTATGTGCTACAAGTGTTTAAAATTAGGGGTTTTTGGATGCTCTGCACCACTAAGGTGGTAAGTTTCATTGGAATAACTTTTGTTGCTCTGAGGGGTAGGTTAGTTGTGGCTTGACTAGTTTAGGTTGTGTTAATGATTTGTTAGGGTTCAAGGTCTCTGTAAAAACCTAGTTGTATAGGGTTTAAGGTCCCTCCAAAAACTATTTTTCTTGTAAATTGAGTTGTCTTGATTATATTTTGATGGTTGTTGTCGGTATGTGTATTATCTCTCTAGAATATTTTTAAGTCTCGATAGAGTTTAAGGTCCCTTCATAACCTATTTGTAATGGGTTTCAAGTCCCATCAAAACCTATTTTTCCCCTAATAAAAAAACACAAATGAAATTACATTCAAATAACCAATATATTTTTTACCGTGTTGACATGAATTATTTCTATTTTCCTTATTTTCTTTCTTTGCACTTAGATTTTAGTATGCACTTATTTTTCCTTGAGCTCAAATGTGTGGATTTTAGTATGCACTTATTTCGCCTTAAGCTCAAGTGTGTGCAAGATTCCAGTTAATTGGTTCCATAAAGAATTGAGTGAAGAGTTAAAGGAGTGAACTATTTCTTTCACTCTCACTCAGTGGGAGTGAACTATTTTAATTGATCAGTGAACTAGAATTGATTATTCAGTCGACTAAGAGAGAGTGGTTGTTAAAATGAGGGAATTATGCATGATAATAATTAATTAGTGAAGGAATGTGCAAGTGAGGATTAATTAATAAATTAAATGTTTATTTATTAATATTGAATGTATAATGTTGAGATGAAATAAGGGAATTAAATAATTAACTTAATTATTTAATTTATAAGTGTGAAAGTGGTTAATTAAATAATTAATAAAAATTATTTAATTTAAGAAGGGTGTTGAATATTTTTTCTAATATAATTTTCATTTAGAAGGTGTAGTACCCTTAATATGAGGGGCCACAAGGGCCAAATTTTAGATCAAAAAATAAAAACTAGTAACAACATAATACCCAAAATAGAGACAACTGAACAATAGAAAAAAGACAACCCACGCAACAACAAACCACACACCCCCATCACCTAGCTATTCCCTCCCACTCCTCCCTGAGGAGTTTCAACACATCATCCCCAACCCAATTGTTGTTGGATTCAGCCTTGATAACCTTCTTTTCAACCTCTTTCAACACTACCGACAAAGTAACAACAAAGTGGTGGATGATCTTGTTTGTGAACTGAGTTAGCCTTATGAAATTTCTTTCCATTTTAGCAACATGAGCAACCAATTTGTTGGGGTCTTCATCTTTGGCAGCTTCCACCCTAGTAGTCTACTCCACCTGAGTTTCATGATTGGAGGAATCTGATATGGATTACTCCTAGATCATCTTATTTAACTCAGGGAAGAGACTTGGTCCTTTAACATGCTCTTCGGTCTCCCCCACGGTGTCTTAATTGCTCTCCTCTTGGCCTTCATCCTAGTATGAACTGCTAGAAATCTCATCAACTGGAACCTCCTTTTTATGTTATGCCAATTTGTTGGACCTATGAATGCATGTCTTCTTACCCCCAGTGTCAATACTTGCAGCCACCACCATATCCCCTTGAGAATCTTTGTCAGCAGAGTGTTCTTCTTCTTCATTCGCAGGAGCTTCCTCCACATGGAAAGTGGTGTCCTTCTTTCCCTTTTTCAGTTCTTTCTTGGCTTTGGCGGGCAATTTACCATCCTTCTTGGAGGGTGTATTTTTTAACTCACAGATCCCTTCAGTAGCTTTGGAATGAACTAGACCCATGCCATCTTTCTTCTTTTTGGCATGGGTTTTAAGTTTGGAATCCTCAAGATAGCTAGCAATGGGAGGGTTCTTTCTTTTATGACTAATAGAAACAATCAGTGAGGGCTTGGCAGAGGACTGGTCAGCTGTCTCAGGTTCCTCAATCCAAACGATAGAGATGATCTTAGCTGGGCATAGGGCTAGGTGGAAGTGGTAGAGATGGAGAATGATACCTTAATGTAGGGGTAACGGGAAGGGTTTGTTAGGAATCCTAGCCACAAGTTTCATAGTTTCCCTTACCAAACTTTCCAAAGATGAAAGAAAGAAGAAGGGGAAGCTAATGATCATTTTGTGGTGAAGGTGGTTTAGCAACGGAATGTGATAGAAGTAGGAAACTTTAAACCTTCCTTCAAGAGAAATGAACTGTTGAAATGCACAAGAGAACTGAGAGGGGGGTGAATCAGTTGTATCAAATCACGTTACTCCTAAACTTAATTTTCACTTTAACTTCAATTTGTTATTAAGTGTAAACATGAAATACAAATAACAGGAAGAAAACACCAGAGACACCACATTTACGTCAAAAACCCAATGAGGGAAAAACCACGATGAGGATTAACTCACAATAAAGTAGTAATGCAATACCCGATACAAAGGCTCACTGCCCAGATACAAAGGCTCACTACCAACAAAGGACTCATTGTCCAGAAGGAGGTTCACTTCCTATAGAAAATAAATGACAAATGAAGATCCACAAGTAGGGTTCCACACATTCGCAACTTGATCAAAAGATTGTAGACACCATCAACTCATTTCTTTCAAGAATCTAACACCTTAAAGTAATGTTGCCTCAATTCGCTCTTCCACACTCTTCTTTCCGCACTTGTTCACACACTTCACTTACTTTCTCGATTTGTGGATGGATGGATATCAAATTCGCTACAACTTGATTTTCATTTATACCATCAATCCTAGAAACATTCTCTAAGGTTGGCTATACAATTTAATTTACAAATTCAAACTAGGTCGGCTACTCAACATTCCTAGGGTGGATAAGAATGAGAGAGGACCAGGGAAAACTTTAAGAAAACTCCCCCCTTCCCTCAACGAAGGTGTAAACTCCTAGTGAATCTTGTATACTTCCTGATAAAAATATTAATTTTATTGGTGAATTTTTTCATTTTTTGGGGAAAAAAAAATCCCAATTGGTGAATCTTTTATAATTGTTAGAAGTCTGTAGAAAATCATGGCGAATTGTAAAAAAAAATTAACGAATAAAATATTTTCCATTGGCGATTAAAACCCTTTTTCAAACCAAAAAAAAAAAATTCCATTCGTGAATTAATCCTGTTTTCAAAATAGAAAAAAAATGTTGATGATTTAAACCTTTTTTCAAAGCAAAAAAAATATTTTCATTGGTGAATTAAACATAATATCAAACTAATAAAAAAATTCAATGGCGAAATAATCGGATATGCCAATAAAAAATCAGTGTGGTTGGCGAAAATATCAAATTCCAGGAAAAAAAATTTGCACATTCAAATTCCTTCATAAAGAGTCTAGAATGTAGACAAGTGTCAACATATTTATTATTTATGAAGCCAGATGTCAGTGTAGATTAATATAATCCATAACTATTCGATGAATTTCTTATGGACGTTTTTAGTTGCATTTCAGAAGTAAATCTCTGAAGCACTAGACCTGCAAATTGAAACCTTTGGAATAACACTAGAACCGCTAGATTTCTAGAAATCAATGGTTGATATTTTAAGCACATGTTTTTTTTATAGTTAAATAGTTGCTATATGGGGCAGCACCCTGTACTAGCATACATATAATTAATAATATATATAAAAAATGCATCATTATCGAGATGTCTATTGATTTTTGGAAAGAATGCTTACATCTTCATTAACATTAATTTAAAAAGTAATATATATGATTTCATTCTAGTTTTTGAAAAAGTAAGCAGAATTTACAGGGTGTTGTACCCTTCACAACGAGCCACAAGGGCCAAAAAGGACCAAGTCCAAAAAAACTAACAATAAGTCAAAAAGAACAGAGACAACACATTAATAGCATAGAGACCACGGTCAGGCAACAGAGGCACAAAACACTAGCACAAGCAGCAACTAACTGGCATTGTCCCAGTTTTTGAACAGAAGGTCCACAGCGTCATCACCAACCCAATCCTGATTCTCCTGGGCATTGTTGCCCTCCAACTCCTCCTTTATTACGGTGGACAAGGTACTAGTAACAAAATGACCTAACTTCATTGTGAAGTGGGTCAACCCTCTAAATCTTTTATCGAGCATGTCCATCTTATTTTCCAAAGCACAGAGCTCCTCCCCATCATCTGTGGTTCTCAGGACCTCACCAGGCTCAGCAACTAGGGGGTGCGAAGAGTGAGAAGCGGAAGTCTCTTTCGGTATCTTGTTGTTGTCTAGGGTTAAATGGGGCCCTTCCACATTATCATCCTCTTCCTCCTCGGTCTCCTCTTCCTTATAATCCTTGTTGTCAGTCTGCTCCTCCTCTGAGTCCTCGATAATCTATCTTTTTATTGTTGTTTTTCGCCAATCTCCCAGATCTTCTTATTGTAGTCTCCCCTCCAATCATGACTGTGTTCCCCATGATCGTATCACCTTTAGAATCTTTTGCTATTACATTCTTCCCTTTACCCTCCTTCACCATCAGCTCTAGTGCACCCTTTTTACCATCCTTGCCTTTTTTTATAGCGGTGGCTCTGTAAGCAGACTTAGCTGGGGTGGCCTTGAGTTCACAAAGGCTGGTAGTAGACTTAGCTAGGGTGGCCTTGATTTCATTCTATTTGCTAACATTGTTATGAATAATAAAATTTCTATATTACTAAACATTAAAAAAATTAACATATTTTTATTTTTAACTTTAAATACGAACAAAAACACTAATGTTTTTTTATTTAAAACATAAAATCAAAATATATTAAATTTTTATTTGTACTTCCAAAATTAAATCTGAAATACTACATTTTATTTTAACAAACATAAAAAAAATATTTTAATTTTCAAAACAAAATATTCTAATTTTTAAAACAAAATACAACACTATATTTTTTTTTTAAAAACATAATACTAAAATGAAGATAACAGTAAATTTAAATTTCTTAAGTACTAAAACTACATGAAAGAAAACTGAATATAAATAAAATAATACAATATTAAAACTCTAAAAATTAAATAATATAATTTGAAAACATAAATATACAGATTTTTTTATTTATAACTTTAAAAATTATGATGAAAATACTAAATTTAATTTTAAAAACTTAAAAACATATAAATAAACATATTGATTCAAGTTTCAGCTCTATATTTTATTTGTAAACAACACGCTATATTTTATTTTTAAACCACTTATTCATAACAACCAAAGTAATATTAAGGAATGATCAGAACCATCGAAGGAATATAGCAAGGTGCGAAATATTAAGAAAATATTAAGGAACTAGTGTTAAAGTCTGTGCTACTAAAGGAGCCTTTTAAGCGCATGTTTTTTTTATAGTTAAATAGTTGCTATATGGGGAAGCACCCTATATTAATCAAAAAGACTTTTTACATCCCTTCATTTCCATAAAGCATTAAAGACCTAAATATTGCAATAACGGATTGACATGGACACCTATATGGAGTATAGACTACAAACAAACCATCACAAACCAAAATGACCTTCCACAGACACCAGATTATGCATTGATGCAGCCAGCCTCACTGGTCTTCTTGGCTTTGATTGCATTCAAAATCACCAGACAATCACCACCACAGGCACTATGGGCAGGATGGTTTGCTCGTTCCTTCCAGCTCCTGGTGTCATTCGCTACCCATTCTTCACTAGTTCCCAACTCCTAATCCTCCTCATTCGAAGACCACCTTTCCCCATCGAGAGCTTTCACCATCGCAAATTCCTTCACCCAACCCTTCAGTCGGTCTTTGAGAATGTCAGCCGCACGCAGAAGAAAGTCAATACACCTATCAATCTCCCCCCACCAGGTTTTGAGAGTTGCATGGTCTAGCAAGTGCACCAGGGGAAGCTTTGGTACCGAACATTCATTACCACAAGCCTTGTAGTAGTGCAACGACAAAGGGGTCATGAAATTTCCATCGCTGTTGTTCAGTGTTGTGTCGATATTTTCCAACATAGAGTGTTGAAAAATCATTTGGCATAGCTTCTTCCCCCGAGCTTTTGATACACCCATGTACACGAGCATTGCCAGAAACATGGCAGGTATTTCTGAATTCCCCCTGAGCTTGTGGGTAGCTAGCAGAAATTTTGGGTGCTAAACACCCTTCACCACCTGGAGCACCAGTGGGTGCTTGGATACCATTATCCCCTTTAGTCATCTCTTAGTGATTTCACCATAGAAATCATTATGTTGCTTCGTGGAATTTAGAAACAGAGGAGTCTCCATTGCCCCTTAGTGTTTCTCGAGAGCACTAATCCAATTTGAGAAAAATGAGCACAACAACCCCTATTTGTAGCAAAATCTCTCGTGGCCTTATGGAGACCGTACCAACATTCAAGTGGTGAATTAAATGTTTGTTTTAAAAGAGGGACCATCTAGGAAGAATGTTTCACACAAAGGATGTATAGGCCAAACAAGGTTGAATTATCAACCTTATAAAATAATTTATAATAGTGCGAAGGATATTCCATATGTGTAACCAGATTTCAGCGTAAATCAATCTAACCACGACCGTTTGATGAATTTTCAATGGAGGTTGTAGTTGCATTCCAGAAGTAAATCTCTAAAGCACTAGACTTGTGAATTGAAACCTCTAGAATAACACTAGAACTATTTGATCTAGACATGTGGTGAGATCAAGGCTCAATGTTCATCACTCATTCTATCTTTTCAATGCCTCGACGTTCTACATTTCATTTAATTCAAAATCTCAATCTTTTTGAAGAAAGTGTGGTTGTCGTACTATTGGAAGTGGCGGCAATTAATTCCATATGAAGTTGAACATCTGAAGCAATTTGTTGGATAGCTCATAGCTTCAATGAAATAAGATTTGTAATGATTTCATATCATTTGAGTGGCACTGGTGATTTTGACAGCTTGTCAGCTTGAGGTATAGTTTGCATGTAGCTAGACATTAATCAAATTAAACATTTTAATTGTACATGTATTGTGATTATCATTAATCCCTGGCTGGTAGCGGAACTGGTGGCCCATAAATAGGGATAGTGAATAGTGGATAGTGTCATAAGGGTTTTCATTTTCTAGGGGTAATAAGGATTCAAGAAGAAGATTATGTGGTATTAATTGGGATACTGTAAATTATCTTGCCTACAATTATGTAGTTACAGAGTAATCAATAAAAGATGAATTTCTTTCAAGTTCGGAATGGGTGGAATTGGAAAGAAGTTGATTTGGTTAACTTGACTTCTCAGACAGGTTTTGAACCAAGATGAGGAGCTCTGATGGAGATAAGTGCTATACTAGTGCATGGAATTTGTGTGCAAAAGATGCAAGTATATTTACTACTACTCTTGTATCTTCATAGCTCCCTATTCCCCGGCATGGTTTGCCTAGCAAGCCCCATGCATTTATTTTCAGACAGACATTTGTATTACATCTTTTGCAAGACTCTAGTTCTCAAAGGGGATAAGTACATTGTGTATCTTCACAAATCCCATTTCCCTAGAATGATTGGAGCCACCTTTTCCCTAGCATGGTTGGAAAATCCCTTGCATTTATTTTTAGAGCCATATTTGTATTACATTGTCACCAACAAAAGCTTGGAATCATGCATTTATTTTTAGAGTTACGTTTGTATTAAGTTGTCACCAGAATAAGCTTAGAAATTGGAATTAATTTGTAATCCATTGTCACAAGCAACAACTTGGAATAAATTGTGTCTATGTAAAGAGACACACTGACATATGTTATTTATACAAAACAGGAGCTTTCCTGCTCTACAACTACTCATCTTTAAAAAGATATGTAATAATGTGACATTGTGATTCAATTGTAATAAAATAAATGGTTGTGTTATTTTATTCTTCGTTATTCATTTACACTTACAGTAAAGAGTTATTTTTTGAGTTCAAAACTTCAGTGTCTATGAATCTATTCAAATCAAAAAAAATTCCTTTAAGAAATTAAGTAATATCTATTTATGAAATAATTGCATACAAATTTAAAAGTAAAACATAAAGCAATACAAATGAAAAAGAAAGTTGTCATCAAATTGACAAAAAACATTATAAACACTAAAATTTGTCACTCTTGTTAGGGTTTACCGAAATGTTATTGATTTCTAATTTGTCATTGACCTTCTACCCCAATTCTCGATATCATTATTAATTTTTTTAAGTCCTTTGCAACGTTAAGTTACCGGCCCCTTGGCCTTGATGTCAATCCTAGCACACTAAAGTTTAAAACAACTTTAAAAAACATGTTTATTGTTTGAAGTTAATATCATAAATTACTCAAGTTTCAACCGTTCGATGAACATTTTATGTATGGTTGGAGTTGCATTCTGAAATGAAATGCATAGAGTGATAGGCTTGTGAACTTAAACCTTCAGAATCACCCTATAACCGTTATATTTAGAAAGATCAATGGTTTATAATTTGCAACATGTAGACCTAATAGGTTTCATTTACTTTAATGTTCCAATTTCAAGAAAAAAATGCACTTTGTACAGCTAAGTTTCAAGTGATTTTTTTTAAGTGAGAGGGTTAGCACACGAGGAGATTTCAGTCTTTAGATTGCTCATTGTTGTGCACCACCTTGTTTTGGGTTCCACAGTTCCACTTCCAACAAATCCATTTCAATTTCTACAACTATCAGCATTAATCTTTTCAAGAGTCAGAATCTAGGTAAGTGAAAGAATTCCTGCGGCTACGTTTCATCGTTTGACATTTCTTGAAATCTTATTTTGTCAAACTTTGAAGTTTGGGTTTAGAGACTTAAGAATTAAGAAAAATTAAGGAGGACTAATAGTTATTAGGGAATTCACAACTTCACATTGTATAAGAATGTCTACCACCAGTACCACTAGAGCAATGTCCGATAAAAAAATACATTAAGCAGAATTGCTTAAAACCCCAGGTTTCACTTATGGGTACCATTATATTTATGATCCTAAAATCTATGGTAGGCGTACCTCTGAACTTAGATTTTCATCTCAGAATAAGGCTTCAAAGAAGATGCAATATAATAGTATCAGTGCACAGTGGGTGATTAAATTAGGGCGCATGATGTTACATGGGTTTTTCCCTTACCTAGAATTTATCATTGTTTTTTCCCAAGATTATGATGATAACAAAAGAGCAGTTGTTAATAAAGATAGAAAAGAAGAATTTTTATCCATTAATGCAGAAGAACTTGGAAAAGTGTTGGGGTTTACAAACGAAGAATTTGGAAACATCTACATTGACCTAGAAAATCTTGTTAGTGATTATGAAGCAGTGGAAGAAAGGGAGAAAAGTGCTTTCTTAAATAAAATAGTTCAGGATAGAAACAAATTGAAAGGTGACCATAAGCCTCCTTATGATTTGGATATTTTTAAACCATGGGCTTAGGATACTATTTCCATGCTAGAATTTTACCTCGGTCTAGATAGAAATTTGGAAGTGGGTGCAAGCCTCCTTGAAATGGTATATAATATCCATTATGGTGTTCCACATGTCAAATATAATTTTATTTAGCACATTGTAGAATCCATGCATAAACAATTTTTAATGAGTAAAGGAGGTTCCACCAAGACATTTAGGTTCACAACCTACTTGTACTATCTTTTTCTATTCAAATTTAGAGGAATGTTTCAAACCAACAAGCTTTAGATTCATCCCTATAGTAATGTTGAGGAAAAGAAAATGGCTCCAGCATATGAATGGACCACTGAGATAAGGATTCATGATTCTTGAAGGAACTATAGTCATTTTGTAGACTACTTTTTGGCTCCATTGCATCAAGCAATTACAAATACTCCAATGCCTAGATTTCCTATGTCATGTAGAAATCGCATTCAACTAGGAAAAGAAATGCAATTGGCTGATTGGTACTTAATGGAAGAATATATTGTGCTAAGATTTTATGGATCGGGAGTACAGCCATACAAACTTCCAATACATGTGACATAAAGGATTTTTGCATTGGAATATGTAAGGCAGATGCAAAGAGCTGATGAACTACACTTTCTCAGTCAGCAAAAGAAGACCGTATTTCTTTCTTTACCTTTTTCATGTGGAGGGTTCACATTCGAGAGAAAATAATTTAGTGTGGCACATAATCTTTTGAATTTTTTTGATTTTGATGCTATCTATCACCGGCAGTATGATCCATGTGACATCATTAAATCAATGATTGTGGCCAATAAGAATGTTGCAGGTAGAATTCAACATCAAATTAAACCCTTGCTTGAAAACTTGAGAAACAAGGATTCTTGGGATGAGGTCAAAATGGAAATGGAGAAAAGTGATATTGAGAATGGTATTTCTTTTGAACAATTATCAGCAAAAATTATGGCATTGCACCGAAAGACAATCAGGACAGACAAAAAAATGTATGAAAAAAGTGAAAAACCATCTAGTAGAGTAAAAATACCAGGTTCTCTAGAGAATGAAGTTACTGATAAAAATTGGTCACAATCAAAAATTGTTTCCTTTTGGTCTATGAGGAAGGAGCTAGGTGATCCAAGAGCTCTTGCAGAGAATGGAGATAACAAAGAAGATAAAGAGTTTAGAAAATTGTGGAATATAGAGCATCCCGATGAACATGAACTGATGATGAATCTAATGATGATAGGGAAGAACAAAGCCATGTCAATTACAAACCTAGTTTAAGTGAGGCCACAAAAGAAGCATATACTTCAGGAGAAGTCATAGTTGAAAAAATGGGTTATAAAGGTGGTCCTTTGGGGTCCCAAAGACAAGGCCCTTGGATGGTAACGGATGTTGAGCATAGAAAACCTGTTGATAAATCTAGCCTTGGGCTTGGAGGTGAAAAATTAGACCAAGGGCATACAAGTCAATTTGTTAGAGCTTCAAATCCTCATCCTCATGGTCAGATACAATCACAACTAGGACATGCCCATAGTGGAGAGTTTAGTGCAACTAGCACTGCCACTAGTGGTGATGGTATGGGTAGTAGTACTAGTAGTGTTCAACATGTGCTACAATAATAAATTACACACAAGAGGACAACAATAAAAGATACCATAGAAACACCAGGTGATCAAGGCATATAGAAGAGGCAAAGGATTTTGACAAGTCCAAGTCATACTATTAGTGGATCCACCACAAAGGAGTTATTTCCAAGCACTTCCCCACTTCCAATTAGTGTGGCTAATAAATCATTAGCAGCTGCAACTACTCCTATTCCTTCGCCATTCAAGCATTCCATTGTTCTTGTGTCCCCAAGTTTTGATTTCATTGAAGAGTTTAAAAAGAAATCAGACTTGTATTAAAAAAAAAAAAAGCAACTAATGAATAGTGCATCTGTTGTAACTTCAGAGCCTGCAACAACCATGGTATTACCCACATTTGACATAAATAAATAAATCATGGAGTACACAATTGTTGTTCCCACAATTCAAAACAAACCAACAAATCAGATGGATCTCTATGAATACCAGGTGACCAATTTTCAATTGGATTTTTTTGGACTCAAAAATACTGACAAAATTAATGTATCAAAGAAGAACAATGAATTGGTGTACACATCATTCCTAAAGAAATATAGAGAGAAGAAAAATTTGCAAACTCAAATAGAAAAGTTGCAAGCAAACCTAGCAAATGAGAAAGTAAAGAGGAAAGTAGCAGATAACAAAAGCAATGAATTAGAAAAAAAATATAAAAAATTTCCTCTACATCAACAAGCAAAGAGGATAAACAAAATGAGAGAGAATTGCATGACCTGAAGCAAATGCTAGATGAGAGCAACAAGAAATATGATGAGGAAAATTCCACTTCAGAAAAATTAAGACTAAGCATTGCAAATGGAAATGCATAGTGGGAACAAAAATTGGAGAAACAGAGAAAAAGAAATGAAATATTGGAGGCAGAGCTGATGGAAGAAAAAGAAGAAATTAACTCTTGTCAAAATAAGTTATCTGCATTTTGTAGAGATACAATGAGGCATATGAAACAAAATATCTGGGATGAAATAATGCAAAGGTTTGATCATTTGTGTGACATGTTTCAATTGATTGATGCTATCAGACAACATTATAAGAATCTCAACAAATATTTAGTGGACAACAAAAATGTGTTGGCATTAGAGAAATCTGCAAATCAAGTTCTACAAACAGTCTACAAATCCAGTGACAATGATTTGAAATCAAAAGGGATTACTAATCATATTGCTACCTCAATGAAGTTGTCATCTATCATTGAAAAGTGTTCGAGAATGTGTGAAACAAAGGAATATTTACATTTGGTTGCAGACAAGATGAAGGTGGTGGATGAAAAGGTAAGGAACTTCACAGAGCTTGGTTTTCTAGAGGCTTTTGACACAAATGAGTGATTCATTGGAAAGGATGATTTTAGAAAGAAGATGGAGGGTGCAAGGAAGATTGATTTGGACTAGTTTCCTCATAACCCAGATGTGGTGAACTATTTGGATTTCGTTAGAACATTGAT
The DNA here is from genome assembly GCA_007115665.2 of Sequoiadendron giganteum. Taxonomy (NCBI): domain Eukaryota; kingdom Viridiplantae; phylum Streptophyta; class Pinopsida; order Cupressales; family Cupressaceae; genus Sequoiadendron; species Sequoiadendron giganteum. The sequence goes on from CM021100.1 coordinate 858,763,254, forward strand.
AACCTTGAATGCAAAATTGACTGAAGAATTAAAGACAGGTTCCAATTACAAGCATGAAATGTTAACAAAACTTCAAGTCAAACAACATCAGTTAGAAAAAATGGAAATTCAACCACCTGAAGAGTGGAAGTTGCTAGAAAAGGTGATACAATGATTTGATTTTTGAATCTTTGATAATATGAGTTTCCAAGTTCCAACTCAACTCTGTGCAGAGTTGTCTTTGGGCAAGATTTTGCATTGCCAATGCCTCTATGTACTCCTTCATGTGAAAATCAATAAAAAAGCTCAAATTCATACTTCAGTAATGTGATGATGTTCAATTATTTGTATTATTTATTTTATCATTTGAAGAAAAATTATGTGATTTCAAATACTAGATACACATTAAACGATTTTTGATGTTCATTTTTGTATATGCTACTAATACTATTGTTAAAATCTTATTAAGCATTGAGTTGAGTGATGAATCACTGAGTACATGTTCAAGTTTTACTTTTAACACTTGATTAAAATATGAACTATAAGGTGATGAATTGTTAGCTTATTATATTTACTTCTTGGTAGAGCTTCTAAGTTATGGATGTTGAACTGTTAGCTTCTATTTTGTTGGGACTAAAAATCTTGCTCAGTATCCACCAACTTACACCTCACCCACATCCCACATACTGCAAAAATAAACTACATTTGATTTTATGATTAGCAAAAATTATAGAGATTGATGTGACCAAATCCATTTTGTGGCCCACATTACCACTTGATCATATCCATAAATAAATCTAAAACCCCATGGTCACAATCCCTATTCCTGAAGAATTTAATACTATCGGCCTAACAATATTGCATCGTGGGGACTCTCCTCACTACTCCCCTGATCAACTGATGAAAGTGACCCACAACTCAATATTGGCATAACAATATCCTATTGGGCACCTAACAGAAGAGGCAAGTGATAAGATGTATTAAAGTTTTGGGTACAACCCAAATGAAGCCACCTTGTTGATTTGGTCATTATACCCTCAATAAAAAAGACCTACTATAATTAGTAATCCAAATCAAATGTTTGGATATCTCTTGGTTCATAGAGTAGGGGATACTAACCCCATTGAAACAACTAAGTTATTTGAAACAACTAAGTTAAATATAAATATGGAAAAGTTCACTAAAGCACAAAGAAACCAGTCAACAACACCACACAACTACAACAAATTTGTATTCACAAATTAAATGTACTTCCACACACTCAATTTGAATAACATAAACATCCACTTTGGAGACAGCCAAATAACATATAAGCATATGAATCCACACAACAGTTGAACACTCAAAAGAAAATCAGTAATTATGCATAACCTTCTCCATTGTATTGATCTTCAAATGATATGGATTATAACAATAGTTTATGATATGAGATGGATGGGCGAATTGGTGCAATCTATCTTCTTACTATTTTATACTCTAATTAAAAATGATGTGATGATCTTTTATTCGGGTCTTGATCTCTCTTATATATAAGAGGCAACAAGATACAAACCTGTTACAAAAATTCATGATGTTTGATAACTAAACATAGCTAAAATAAAACAATGTCACAGGTGAATGCACCAATCTGTTAATCTCCAAGAAAAATCCCGTGACCACCTAAGATTTGTTCAAAGCTTCTACTCCATGATAGGGCGCTCATCATGTTGTCGGCTGGCGTTCTTACTCTAATAGTTGTCCCATTGCATCTGACACATCTACAGTTTGGCTAACAAACATATTGATTATAGATAGGTGATGGATGTACTCTTGTTCAACATAGGTGTCCACGTTAGAGATTGCCTCTTTCATATCATATTCTATATATATTATTTTTTTGAGCTACTTATGATTTTTGTAAAACCATATCCTCGTCATTGATTTCTTGTAATATAGCAGTTAGAAGCCCAACAAGCTCTTCCTTCCAATAATCATAGTCTCATGGATTTCCAATGTCATTATGAAGTGTCGGGACTGAATCAAAGTAGTTGAAATCTTCCCTAATCCTATTATGATATCCATTATGTGATTCTACCAGCTTGTTATATGTCAGCAATATTTGTCCTTTCATGATTTTCTTATCTAGGAGCTCCTTTCTTGTCTTCATCATTCTCACATGCAATCATTCATTCTCCACCAATGTAGAGTGTGTTTGTTTGAATAGTTTTCAATATTCATCAACACACTTCATCATTTTGTTGAATTTTTCTTTGATCATTTTAGATACAATGTTATTAGTGCAAGAGCACCCATAAGTTACCTTAGGTTGCCTAGTAGGTCTTGACTTGGGCAATTTGTTTAGGATCTACTTAGCAATCTCTTCATGTTCACCTATGTTTGTGCCTTAGTGGAATTTTTTATCAGGTGTTGATTTTTTGAAGGTCATGTTGACCATTGCATAGGCTTAAGGGTTTTGCTCAAGTAAGGTTTAGGATTTTTTAGACCTTTTAGGAGTTTCTTTTCAAATTCATGCAAATAAAGATCAATGAAGGCTACAAGCAGCCTAGGTGTGTCCAAAGGGAAGAGCAACTATTTTAGAGACCCTATTTAAGGGTGTCCTCGACATAGAAGTGAGGTTGGAAGCATTTGTAATGTTTGAAATTTATGAATTCAAGAGAAAACAGTGGTAATTTTGTGTAATTTCCTGGTTTTTTCCTTGGAGTGGTGTGTCAATGGATTAATCATGGCACTATAATTTGTGTAGGATGTAGTGTAAGTGTTATTCAAGCATTGTGTGGTAGTAATCATCTTTTTAGTTCAGTTCCAAGTATTGTTTATAGTTGAGTTTTCTTTCTTTATAGTTGCTTACTTGAACCAGGCAGTTTAGAGAAATGGAGGGTTAGTTCACTTTCCCATCGTACAAATTGTACGACCCTTTGGGAATAGTGACTAGTCTCCATGTATGTACATAATGTAGAGTTAGGAGTCCTTGATAACACCGGAGCCACTGTGGAAGTCTTCTCCTAGGCGAGCCAGGAAAGAGCCCGGCTAGGGAAGACCAAAGTGCAAAGCACTAAAAATTGCAGAGGTGTTAGGTTAGGTCAATTCTCATTTTGGAGAGGGGTGATGTGAGGTTTACCAAGCTATGGTAACAATTAGGAGACTCCACCAATCCATCTGGTGAGGAAAAGTCTTGACAGTCTGCTGTGTGGTCAGGAAAAGGCTTAAAAGGGCCTAGTTTAGTCCACTTCCAGGTTAGAGCTTTCTACAGCCAGTTGAGGCCCAAGGCTCCAATAATATTTGAGTAGTGGACATAAGGACCAAGAATTCCAAGAAAAGTTTGGGGGTTACTTGGAAGAACCTTATGGAAAACCCTGATCTTTTGGAGAAGAAACCCTAGGTTCTAGGCCTAAAAATGAGGGTTTGGTGTAAGCGACTAGGGAATGGAGATAGGTGGATCCTTAAATTCCTTGCTAGGATGGATTGAAGCCTATGAAATCACCTCCTCACCTCTTCAAAGTTAAATTCAAGACATTGGAAGATTTTAGCCTTTAGGGTGGATTAAGGGCTAAGGTTAGAGTTGCAAGATTGTACCAAGGTGGACTTGGTAGGAAGAATTGTGTTGGTAGTTGGGGTTGGCAAGGAGAACCAGGGGATCCTAAACAAGAAAATGTCCTATAGGTTTGAAGTGGTGAAGTGAGACACCTTAGAGGTCTTCCAAACAAGACCTAGAGCATGAATCAGTGATTGATTCATCCAACCTCCCTATCAGATTGGTATCAGAGCAACAAAAGATTTGGGATTGATTGTTGTATGTCAAAGCTTGAGCCTAGTGGTTCTAAAACCATGGTGACTAATATTGAGTTGGTCAAGAAGGTCGAAGATCAAGAGGAAGACAATAGAAGATTGAGGGAAAGAATAGCTCAACTTGAGCAAGCAATGAATAATGTGCAAACCAAGACCGATGAGGTCAGTGATAGGTTGGAAGGCAGGGTACCTAAGATTGAAGAGGTTGCAAAGGAAGACAAGATCCCTGAACCTGACCCTATTTTGCAAGAAGAGGCTTTCTTAAAGGCATTGAAAGCCATGAGTGGGAAAGCACTTGAAGGCATACCATTATTTAGTGGGAAATTGGAAGCTGATCTAGTTATGGATTGGATAGAGGGAATGGAAAACCATTTTGAGTGTGATGGAGTCACTGAAGCACGGAAGGTGAAGGTGGAAAAGTCAAGATTAAGAGGTTCTGCCTTGACATGGTGGAAGTTCATTCAGACAAAGAGAGAAAAGGAAGGCAAGAAGCCTATTTCAACTTGGAAGGGAATGGTTGCCAAAGTGAGAGAAGCATACATGCTAGATGATTATGAGATTCAGTTGCATAAGAAGAGACAGAACTTGAGACAAAGAGACCAAGATGTGAATACTTACACTGAGGAGTTTCAAAAACTTTGTATGAGGTCTAATGTTTTAGAGGATGAAAGTCTTAAGGTGGCTAGGTACCTTAATGGCTTGAAGTGGAACATTCAAGAGGAGATGACTCTTCTAAGTCCCAAGACAGTACACCAATGCTACCAATTGGCTATAAATATTGAAGAAAGAAGCAAGAGGAAGCAAGACCAGGCTTCTAAGAGTAGAGGTAAAGGCAGAGATCAAAGAGGACATAGAGGGGGATACCAAGGTAGAGGGATTGAACAAAGAAATCTGAGAGAGTCTAAGCTCATAGAGCATGGAAGTGAAACAACTTCTAGAGGAGGCTATGGAAGAGGAAGAGGACCTCAAGGAGGTTCAAATAGAGGAAGAGGAGCAGGCAGAAGTAACTCATACTTTGCTAGTATGAAGTGTTATAACTGTGGTCAAGTAGGACATCCAGCTTATAGGTTCCCGGAGAAAGCATCTTCATCAAATACAGAAAAGAGGATAGCATATGCTCAGGAGGACACCATGAGTATCAAGTCACCAGAGGTTAGTCACATTGAATTAGAAATGGGGGAGAACCTGGTGTTTAGAAGAGTTCTAATCAGACAACCAGTCAAGGAGGAGCCAAAGCAAAGGAGAGCCTTATTCAGGGTAAGATGCAAAATACTTGGGAAGGTGTGCAAGGTTATAGTGGACTTTGGGTCTACTGATAACATTATCTCTAAGGAGGCAGTGAGGAAGTTGAAGTTGGAGAAAGTACCCCACACTAACCCTTACAAGGTGACATGGTTGAACAAAGGGCAGAGTGTTCTTGTAAATGAGCAGACAACGGTGGAATTCTCCATTGGAGGGTACAAGGACAAGTTGATTTGTGATGTGTTACCCATGGATGCATGCCATCTTCTATTGGGCAGGCCATGGCAGTATGATAGAGGAGCCATCTATGATGGAAAGGAGAACACTATCTCATTCAAGAAGGATGGAAAGACATTCAAACTGCAGTCACTGTCAGATGAGGAAGAAGGACAGTCAAAGACCCCTAGTGTCTTGTTAAGTAGTGGCAAGGAGTTTATCAACACTCTACAACAAGGAGGGGAAGGATATGTGGTCATGGTGCAACCCAAGGAAGAAGATAAGACCAAGAAGGTAGTCATACCAGGAGCAGTCTAGAAGTTGCTTGAACAATTCAAGGACATAGTTAGTAATGGAACACTAGTAACCTTACCTCCAAAAAGAGCCATCAGTCATCAGATTGACTTCATACCAAGAGCTTCATTGCCAAACAAAGCAGCTTACAAGATCACACCAGATCAGAACCTAGAAGTAGCTAGGCAAGTGCAGGAGTTGTTAGATTAAGGACTAATTAGGAAGAGCATCAGTCCGTGTGCAGTACCTGTGGTCTTAGCAACCAAGAAAGGTGGTAAGTGGAGACTATGCACTGATTCAAGAGCTATAAATAGAATTACAGTCAGATATAGGTTCCCTATTCCTAGGATTGAGGATTTGATGGATTGTCTTGGAGGAGCTCAGTACTTCACCAAGTTGGACCTCAAAAGTGGATACCATCATATCAGAATTAAAGATGGGGATGAGTGGAAGACAGCCTTTAAGACAACTGATGGGTTGTATGAGTGGAGAGTTATGCCATTTGGCCTCTCAAATGCCCCTAGAAAATTCATGAGGTTCATGAATGAAGTGCTCAAGGACTTTACAGGGATATTTGTGGTGGTATATCTAGATGATATACTCATCTTTAGTAAGACAGCAGAAGAACATCTAAAGCATGTGGAGTTGGTTCTTAAAATATTGCAAGAAGAGAGGTTAGCCATCAACCTAGAGAAGTGTGAGTTCTTCAAACAAGAGCTTATGTATTTAGATTTTGTAGTATCCCAAGGTTCATTGAAGATGGACCCAAGCAAGGTGGAAGCTATCCTAAATTGGCCTACACCAACCACTGGGACAGAGGTAAGAAGTTTTCATGGGTTAGCTCAGTTTTATAGGAAGTTTATAGGGAATTTTAGTGGTATATGTGCACCAGTACTTGATACTATCAAAGGTGGACTAAAGACCAAGTTCAAATGGACTCTATAAGCTTAGAAGGGTTTTGAGAAACTAAAACAAGAAGTGGAAACGCAACCCATCCTTTTGTTACCTAGTTTTGATAAGTTATTCACTATGGAATGTGATGTCAGTGGAATTGCAGTAGGAGGAGTTCTAAGCCAAGAAGGCAGGCCTATAGCTTTCTTTAGTGAAAATATCAATGAAGCTAAGAAGAAGTATTCTACCTACATAAACTAGAACTATATGCTCTAGTACAGTCACTTAGGAAGTGGAGGCATTATCTCCTACCTAAAGAGTTTGTTGTGTTTACTGATAATCAGGCACTTAGCTACATCAACACTCAAGAGAAGTTGAGCAATAGACATTTGAAATGGATGGAATACATCCAAGCCTTAACTTTTACCATCAAGCACAATAAGGGACAGTTGAATAAGGTGGAAGATGCACTAAGTAGGATATTGTTGACAGTGCAAGAGATACAAATAAAGAGCATTGGGATAGAGAGTTTCAAGGATCTCTATGGGGAAGATGAAGACTTCTCGGAGGCATACAAGGTATGTTCTAATTTTGAGAATCAGTTTCATAGTCAATTCTCAGAGTATACATTGCAGAGTGGACTTTTGTTCAAGGGGAATCAATTATGTTTTCCCAAAGCATCAATGAGGGAGAATCTCATCCGAGAGAAGCACAATGGTAGTCTTAGTGGTCATTTTGGTGTCAACAAGACAATGGAACTAGTGCAGAGGTTCTACTATTGGCCCAAGTTGCCAAGGGATGTCAGAAGGTATGTGGAGCAGTGTGTAGTATGTATGAAAGCCAAGGGGGGAGCTAGCAATGCAGGTTTGTATCAACCTCTACCCATTCCCAACAGACCATGGGAGTGTATTAGCATGGACTTTGTGGTAGGGCTCCCTAAGACAAAGACAGGGTTTGATAGTGTCTATGTGGTGGTAGATAGGTTCAGTAAGATGAGTCACTTTATTCCTTGCAAGACCACCCATGATGCTAGCTACATTGCTCATCTTTTCTTCAAAGAGATTGTGAGGATCCATGGATTGCAATTAAGCATTGTATCAGACAGGGATGTGAAGTTCATGAGTCATTTTTGGAAGACTCTATGGAGCAGATTAGGTACTAATTTTCCTTTTGGATCAACCTACCATCCTCGAATCGATGGAAAAATTGAGGTGATTAATAGGGTGTTAGGTAACCTTCTTAGATGCCTAACCAAGGAGTATGGACAAACATGGGACATGATCATATCACAAGTTGAATATGCCTACAATGACAGTGTGAAATAGACCACAGGCAGAAGTCCTTTTGAAGTAGTGTATGGAATGCACCCAAGAGGTGTGTGTGAACTTAGAGATTTAGGAGCTATGGAGCATAGGAGTGGCCATGCTAAGGATTTCTCTCAGACCATGAAGAAGATTCAGGAGCAAGTAAAGAAGACAATTACAGAGGCTACTCACAAGCTGAAAGCTAAGGTGGATATGTCTAGGAAAGATCTACAATTTGCAGTCGGGGACTATGTCATGGTCCATCTCAACAAATCTAGGTTGTAGAAAGGGACATCAACCAAGTTACAGATGAAGAGAGTGGGACCATGTAAGGTGTTAGCTAAATATGGCAAGAATTCTTACAAAGTGGAGCTACCTGCAGACTTAGGCATCTCACCAGTGTTTAATGTGGCTGATTTGATCAGGTATAAGGGACCAATCACTGACATGGAACAGACAAGTGTGGATGTCTTGAAGCATGTGAGTAACATAGCCTTACCTCCTAAAGGCAAGTTGCAAGTAGAGAGAATCTTGGAGTCAAGGGTGAAGAAGTCTACCCGGCATAAGGCATACATGGAACATCTCATCAAATGGAAGGACAAACCAAAATCTGAGGCTACATGGGTGGATGAAGCTCAGTTCAAGAAGCAGGGTATTGATTTATCTCTAATCTCTCCCCACATTCCTTAGTGTTTGTGCAGAGGAGGGGAGAATGGTGCAGGAGCACCCATAAGTTACCTTAGGTTGCCTAGTAGGTCTTGACTTGGGCAATTTGTTTAGGATCTACTTAGCAATCTCTTCATGTTCACCTATGTTTGTGCCTTAGTGGAATTTGTGATTAGGTGTTGATTTGTTGAAGGTCATGTTGACCATTGCATAGGCTTAAGGGTTTTGCTCAGGTAAGGTTTAGGACTTTTTAGACCTTTTAGGAGTTTCTTTTCAAATTCTTGCAAATAAAGATCAATGAAGGCTACAAGCAGCCTAGGTGTGTCCAAAGGGAAGAGTAACTATTTTAGAGACCCTATTTAAGGGTTTCCTCGACATGGAAGTGAGGTTGGAAGCATTTGTAATGTTTGAAATTTATTAATTCAAGAGAAAACAGTGGTAATTTTGTGTAATTTCTTGGTTTTTGCCTTGGAGTGGTGTGTCAATGGATTAATCATGGCATTTTAATTTGTGTAGGATGTAGTGTAAGTGTTATTCAAGCATTGTGTGGTAGTAATTAGCTTTTTAGTTCAGTTCCAAGTATTGTTTATAGTTGAGTTTTCTTTCTTTATAGTTGCTGACCTGAACCAGACAGTTTGGAGAAATGGAGGGTTAGTTCACTTTCCCATCGTACAAATTGTATGACCCTTTGGGATTAGTGACTAGTCTCTATGTATGTACATAATGTAGAGTTAGGAGTCCTTGACAGCACCGGAGCCACTGTGGAAGTCTTCTCCTAGGCGAGCCAGGAAAGAGCCTGGCTAAGGAAGACCAAAGTGCAAAGCACTAAAAATTGAAGAGGTGTTAGGTTAGGTCAATTTTAGTTTTGGAGAGGGGTGATGTGAGGCTTACCAAGCTATGGTAACAAGGAGGAGACTCCACCAATCCATCTGGTGAGGGAAAGTCTTGACAGTCTGCTATGTGGGCAAGAAAATGCTTAAAAAGGCCTAGTTTAGTCCACTTCCAGGTTAGAGCTTTGTACGGCCAGTTGAGGCCCAAGGCTCCAATAATCTTTGAGTGGTGGACATAAGGACCATGAATTCCAAGAAATTTTTGGGGTTACTTGGAAGAACCTTGTGGAAAACCTTGATCTCTCGGAGAAGAAACCCTAGGTTCTAGGCCTAAAAATGAGGGTTTGGTGTAAGCGACTAGAGAATGGAGCTAGGTGGATCCCTAAACTGATTCATGTTCTAGGTCTTGTTTGGAAGACCTATAAGGTGTCTCACTCCACCACTTCAAACATATAGGACCTTTTCTTGTTTAGGATCCCCTGGTTCTCCTTGCCAACCCCAACTACCAACACAATTCTTCCTACCAAGTCCTCCTTGGTACAATCTTGCAACTCTAAACTTAGCCCTTAATCCACCCTAAAGGCTACAATCCTCCAATTTCTTGAATTTAACTTTGTAGAGGTTGGGAGGTGATTTCATAGGCTTAAATCCATCCTAGCAAGGAATTTAGGGATCCACCTAGCTCCATTCCCTAGTCGCTTACACCAAACCCTCATTTTTAGGCCTAGAACCTAGGGTTTCTTCTTCGAGAGATCAGGGTTTTCCACAAGGTTCTTCCAAGTAACCCCAAAACTTTTCTTGGCATTCCTAGTCCTTATTTCCACCAATCAAATATTATTGGAGCCTTGGGCCTCAACTAGCCGTACAAATCTCTAACCTGGAAGTGGACTAAACTAGGCCTTTTTAAGCCTTTTCCTGACCACACAGCAGACTGTCAAGACTTTCCCTCACCAGATGGATTGGTGGAGTCTCCTCCTTGCTACCATAGCTTGGTAAGCCTCACATCACCCCTCTCCAAAATGAAAATTGACCTAACCTAACACCTCTGCAAGTTTTAGTGCTTTGCACTTTGGTCTTCCCTAGCCGGGCTCTTTCCTGGCTCGCCTAGGAGAAGACTTCCATAGTGGCTCCGGTGCTGTCAAGGACTCCTAACTCTACATTATGTACATACATGGAGACTAGTCACTGTTCCCAAAGGGCCATACAATTTGTACGATGGGAAAGTGAACTAACCCTCCATTTCTCTAAACTACCTGGTTCAGGTCAGCAATTATAAAGAAAGCAAACTCAACTATAAACAATACTTGGAACTGAACTAAAAAGCTAATTACTACCACACAATGCTTCAATAACACTTACACCACATCCTACACAAATTACAGTGCCATGACTAATCCATTGACACACCACTCCAAGGCAAAAACCAGGAAATTACACAAAATTACCACTGTTTTCTCTTGAATTCATAAATTTCAAACATTACAAATGCTTCCAACCTCACTTCCATGTCAAGGTCACCCTTAAATAGGGTCTCTAAAATAGTTTCTCTTCCCTTTGGACACACCTAGGCCACTTGTAGCCTTCATTGATCTTTATTTGCAAGAATTTGAAAAGAAACTCCTAAAAGGTCTAAAAAGTCCTAAACCTTACTTGAGAAAAACCCTCAAGCCTATGCAATGGTCAACATGACCTTCAACAAATCAACACCTGATCACAAATTCCACTAAGGCACAAACATAGGTGAACATGAAGAGATTGCTAAGTAGATCCTAAACAAATTGCCCAAGTCAAGACCTACTAGGCAACCTAAGGTAACTTATGGGTGCTCTTGCACCATTCTTCCCCCCTCTGCACAAACACTAAGGAATGTGGGGAGAGATTAGAGATAAATCAATACCCTGCTTCTTGAACTGAGCTTCATCCACCCATGTAGCCTTAGATTCCAGTTTTTCCTTCCATTTGATGAGATGTTCCATGTATGCCTTATGTCGAGTAGACTTCTTCACCCTTGACTCCAAGATCCTCTCTGCTTGCAGCTTGCCTTTAGGAGGTAAGGCTATGTTACTCACATCCTTCAAGACATCCACACTTGTCTATTCCATGTCAGTGACCGGTCCTTTATACTTGATCAAATCAGCCACATTAAACACTGGTGAGATGCCTAGTCTGCAGGTAGCCCCACTTTGTAAGCATTCTTGCCATATTTCGCTAGCACCTTACATGGTCCCACTCTCTTCATCTACAACTTGGTTGATGTCCCTTTCTGCAACCTAGATTTGTTGAGATGGACCATGACATAGTCCCCTACTACAAATTGTAGATCTTTCCTAGACATATCCACCTTAGCTTTCAGCTTGTGAGTAGCCTATGTAATTCTCTTCTTTACTTTCTCTTGAATCTCCTTCATGGTTTGAGAGAAATCCTCAGCATGGCCACTCCTATGCTCCATAGCTCCTAAATCTCTAAGTTCACACACACCTCTTGGGTGCATTCCATACACTACTTCAAAAGGACTTCTGCCTGTGGTCTGGTTCACATTTTCATTGTAGGCATATTCAACTTGTGATATGACCATGTCCCATGTTTGTCCATACTCCTTGGTTAGGCATCTAAGAAGGTTACCTAACACCCTATTAATCACCTCAGTTTTTCCATCGGTCTGAGGATGGTAGGCTGATCCAAAAGACAAATTAGTACCTAATCTGCTCCATAGAGTCTTCCAAAAATGACTCATGAACTTCACATCGCTATCCAAGACAATACTTAATGGCAATCCATGGATCCTCACAATCTCTTTGAAGAAAAGATGAGCAATGTAGCTAGCATCATTGGTTGGTCATGCAGGGAATAAAGTGACTCATCTTACTGAACCTATCTACCACCACATAGAAACTAGAAAACCATGTCTTTGTCTTAGGGAGTCCTACCACAAATTCCATGCTAATACACTCCCATGGTCTGTGCGGAATGGGTAGAGGTTGATACAAACCTGCATTGCTAGCTCCCCCCTTGGCTTTCATACAAACTACACACTGCTCCACATACCTTCTAACATCCCTTGGCAACTTGGGCCAATAGTAGAACTTGTGATCAGGTGTTGATTTGTTGAAGGTCATGTTGACCATTGCATAGGCTTAAGGGTTTTGCTCAAGTAAGGTTTAGGACTTTTTATACCTTTTAGGAGTTTCTTTTCAAATTCTTGCAAATAAAGATCAATGAAGGCTACAATCGGCCTAGGTGTGTCCAAAGGGAAGAGTAATTGTTTTAGAGACCCTATTTAAGGGTGACCTCGACATGGAAGTGAGGTTGGAAGCATTTGTAATGTTTGAAATTTATGAATTCAAGAGAAAACAGTGGTAATTTTGTGTAATTTCCTGGTTTTTTCCTTGGAGTGGTGTGTCAATGGATTAATCATGGCATTGTAATTTGTGTAGGATGTAGTGTAAGTGTTATTCAAGCATTGTGTGGTAGTAATTAGCTTTTTAGTTCAGTTCCATGTATTGTTTATAGTTGAGTTTGCTTTCTTTATAGTTGTTGACCTGAACCAGGCAATTTAGAGAAATGGAGGGTTAGTTCACTTTCCCATCGTACAAATTGTACGAACCTTTGGGAACAATTACTAGTCTCCATTTATGTACATAATGTAGATTTAGGAGTCCTTAACATCACCGGAGCCACTGTGGAAGTCTTCTCCTAGGCGAGCCAGGAAAGAGCCCGACTAGGGAAGACCAAAGTGCAAAGTACTAAAAATTGTAGAGGTTTTAGGTTAGGTCAATTTTAGTTTTGGAGAGGGGTGATGTGAGGCTTACCAAGCTATGGTAACAAGGAGGAGACTCCACCAATCCATTTGGTGAGGGAAATTCTTGACAATTTGTTGTGTGGTTAGGAAAAGGCTTAAAAGGGCCTAGTTTAGTCCACTTCCAGGTTAGAGCTTTGTACGGCCAGTTGAGGCCCGAGGCTCCAATAATATTTGAGTGGTGGACATAAGGACTAGGAATTCCAAGAAAATTTTGGGGGTTACTTGGAAGAACCTTGTGGAAAACCCTGATCTCTCGAAGAAGAAACCCTAGGTTCTAGGCCTAAAAATGAGGGTTTGGTGTAAGCAACTAGGGAATGGAGATAGGTGGATCCCTAAATTCCTTGCTAGGATGGATTGAATCCTATGAAATCACCTCCTCACCTCTGCAAAGTTGAATTCAAGACATTGGAGGATTGTAGCCTTTAGGGTGGATTAAGGGCTAAGGTTAGAGTTGCAAGATTGTACCAAGGTGGACTTGGTAGGAAGAATTGTGTTGGTAGTTGGGGTTGGCAAGGAGAACCAGGGGATCCTAAACAAGAAAAGGTCCTATAGGTTTAAATTGGTGGAGTGAGATACCTTAGAGGTCTTCCAAACAAGACCTAGAGCATGAATCAGTTATTGATTCATCCAACCTCCCTATCAGTTATATTTGATGGTTTTCACTTCTTTCTCCAATTCTTTGCATTTCCCCTGGGATTTCATATGGAAATTATTCCAATAGGCTACATCAGCCAATGCATCAAGCACTCTCTTATCATTTTAAATCCATGGGGAGTAAAACTCTAATGTGGAGGAGGAATATGGTCTTTCTTTCTGATTTTCTAGCTCCTTCTTTAGTCTGCCATTTTCCTTAATCAGTTTTTCGATCTGTGCTTTGGTAAATTTTGCCACATTTATGTTCAATTTTTTTGTCTCCATAGGGTTGGTGTCCCCTACTCGTTGAGCCAATATATTTACAAACACTTGGTTTGGATTGCTAATTATAGCATGTCTTTTATCATGGGGATACAATGACCAAATAAGCAAGGTGGCTTCATCTGGGTTGTACCCAAATCTTGAATACATTTTGTCACTTGCTTCTTCTATTAAGTTCATTGTCTTATCCCCTCTTTTTCTGAAGCTATCAAATATAATTGTAGAGCTAATATCCCACCCTGGCAAGAGAAACACTCCAAGTTCTTGAAATAATTTCCTTCCTCTTTCAAGAATGATGGACTCCATTTCCTTATCTACCTCCCTTTTCAATTCCTCTAGAGCGATTGCCTCCTGTTCAGGAGTGATATCCTGTATCTTTTGTCTCATTTTTCTTCCTTTATATTCATAAACAAATGATTCAAATTCAGAAGATTTAATAAAATCACAATCAGAAGTAAATTCTTGTCTAGCCCTGACCCTCACATCATCAGAAAGTTCATTTGATGCCTCAAATCTTACTATATTCTACTCTTCGAGTGGCTCATACTGTGCAATCATAGGAGAACTTATTTGTTTGACCTTCTCACCCTCTTCATCACTCTCCTCTTCTTCACTTATATTAGTATCTACAGAAAAACATACCTTAGGAGTAGGCTGTGAAGGTATGTAATTCATGGGCTCTATGTCTTCAGCTTGTACTCCTGAATAGGTTGCATGAGGCACATCAAAAACAACTAGGGGCACATCCTTTACGAGTTCATTCACATGAGTGATGAGTTACTCAATTCTTGTTAAAGGATCATATATCTCACCAAATTCCTTTGAATAAGATGGGACATTTTTTCTCTGGCATTCCTCTACAAGCATAATCTTGTTATAGGCGGCCATTCTTTCCTTGGTGGAAGCCTCATCATGGTTTCTTATCACATCTTCGACTAAGAAATAAATGTTCATACCCTGATAGCCCCTATGATAATCTCACCTTGTGAATAAACCCTTTTGCATCAAATTTTTTCATTACATCACCTAGAGGTAGGTTGTACTGTGCTAATTTAGCATCAATTTCCTCATATCTTTCATTGGAAACCACTATAAAGTCTCCAAAACATAAGGTGTTGGGAATAATTGATTGTTTTTTATGTCCTTTGAGGTGTTTGGCATCAGATTTTTCTAATTGCCTCACAATTTCTAAATAAGCAATTTGGTCAAGAACTACTCATGGCCTCAAGTGTGGAGCTCCTTCGAACCCATAAACCCTTATCACTGTACAATCAGAGAAAGCATACCAGTCACCCCAGTTATGATTCACTTTATTTCTCAAGTCATTTTCCTTTGTTCTTAGAAATCTTTGTACTTCTGGGGATAGGTTATAATTACGCAGATATCCTAGCAACTTCATCAATGGTTTTACAAAAAAAATTTCAAAATAAAGGTAATGAGACCTACCAAATCGTTTGTCCCACAATGAAGTCCACATTTGTACAAGTTTGAAATCTCCATTTTCATCTATATCTTTTATCCTTAATTCTTCACTCCAGACCCCTCTAACTTGTCCTTCGTACAAAAGCAAATGCATAAGAAAAGAATAGTGTTCAAAATGAATATTATCATTGTTATTTTTAATCTTTTCAAGCCCTTGATTTAGAGCGTTGGCCAAGTAGCTAGCATAATCAAATGGCATGGCATCCTTGCTCTATATGTCTACAGCTAAGACCATTGGGGCAATTGACATGAGAGGCGGAACCTCTACTCCCAAAACTTGACCAACTGAATAATAAGTGTATCAAAAATACTCGTCAAACAAATCTTCATGGAAAGGAGGGTTTTCACTGCTACAGAACCTCCTAAGTTGGCCTCCTTCATCCTTGGGCCTATGCAAAGTTAATTTCCATCTCTTATAGCTGGTATCCATGTGGCGATACTCTGTCAAAAGGTCTTTGATCGTGAATGATAAATTCAATGAACACTCCAACTAAAATACATTATAAATGAGATCCCTAGAAATAACAAGCATGTCATCCCTGCCATGTGACTAAATAGTTCTTTTCTTGGGCTCATATCTGATAGAAAGAGCTTTAATTAGCTCTGTGTTCACAAACACATTGGGCACCACAAGTCTTCTTAGGTTCAACCTCCATGGATTGTAGACTTGTTGAAACCTATTTTTTTCTGTAATGGCACATGAAGAGCTTGTACCCTTGTTGTGGTGTCCAAATATCTCCTAAGCCCTTATGTTTGTCCCATAGTCGATCCATTGAAAGATTCATTTGAGAAATCCTCTCGGGTCTCATCCCCGACCCAAGGCATTGATCTATCAGGTCTTGATTTAGGAGTTTCTTTTCATTTTTTTGGTTTTTAGCTTTGGGTTTGTCTGTACTCTCTTCCATTATTTAAATCTTAAGCTTTCGAAGAAAATAGCTTCTCAATTGGATCTTAAGTACTTACTTGAGTATCGCCTCCATTGGTCTTTGTTGCATAAGAACTCCAATTTTTTCCTTTATGCTTCTACACTTAGCAAAATCTTTCAGATTTTGTAACAACTATGCGATCAACTTGTGATATAATTCACTTCAATTCTGGTTCATAAATGCACCATCCATCCTTCAGTCTTGTCATCGGAGAAGAAAATTTATTTCAAATATCCGAAGTCAATGATGCCCCGAGATGTCACATTAGTTAGTAATAATTGTTATCATTGTATCAATGAGACTGTGATTCTTCTTTCACCGATAGCCACCCTCTCCACCGATGAACACCTTTCCTTTGTTCTATCGGTGGGATGCTAGATAATGTTTCCCTGATGCACCCTAGTTCCCTTGATATACTTTATGCACTTGATAATTCATGGTTATATCAGGCCATCGAGGGAGTGCAATCATTCGTTCCACCGATGTTTATGTGTTACAGCGATGTGATTAATTTTGTTGACTCTATCGGTATATCAGGGAGAGCACCTTAGGATTCAGTCTGATAGAGTATTGTTACACTGATACTAGGTTTTGGTCTTTTTTCATCAGGCTATCATCATCCTCTGCCATGTGATCTATACCAAAACCAACATATTCTAGATCTATATCATGAGGATCATCTTGATCTTCTGGAAGACTCGTTTTCTGCAAAAAAAAATATTTAAAATGAAAAGTTATTATTTATTTCATGCAATAATTTATTTTTTTGTTATATATCTAATATTACAACATGTGAAACAAAACCATAATCATATTACATCATATCAAAGTGCACATACCATAATAAAATTTTAAAAACATTACAGCTAATATGTCATTCCAATGATGTAAAACATGCAACAATTCTAATAAACGTTAGTAAAATATGCCAACATTTGGTGGAAGAGGAAGAAAGATGACTGGAACTCTGGAGGCCCACCATAATGGATTTCGATATTCAACCATGAGAGCAAAAGAGAGAGTTGATATCATGTATCAAGACATTAAGCATGCATTCTTCTAGCCAATGGAGAAGGAGATGATTACTTTGCTTCATTTTCATTTGCATAACCATATCATGGTGTGAACCAAGAAGAACAAGGATGTCCAGTTTTATGTGGAGGTAATGGATGAGGTCCAAACTTTAGGAGGGGCAAGAAGGTCAATGTATGAACCTGATGAAATTGAGGAAGAACATCAAGAGAGGGACAAGAAAAATAAAAACAATGCAGAGTTTCAAGGATTTGTCAAGCGAGTAACAGAGCTATGGGAGCAGCCTCATCTAAAAGACTTTGAACTAGAGTTTGATATACCATTTAGAGAGCTTGGTTTTCATGGAGTTCCTTTCAAAGCGTCTGCTTTTATTTTTCCTACGATTAACTGTTTGGTAGAGTTGGTGGAATCACCTTTCTTAGTAATCACTATTAGTGAGATTGAGATTGTTAACCTTGAGAGAGTAGGACTTGGGAAAAAGGCATTTGATATGGCTATCGTTTTCATCCTATACAACCATTGCAAGAAAAGTTAAGCTAGCATCAAATAACCAACAATTTTTAAAATAACATGAAAACTTTTAGTTGTTGCTATGTCAGGAATAAAATAAAAGGAAACAATGTTCCTTCCAGTGGCTTGATGATTGAAAATGAGGATTTATTGAATTTCAGTGGAGTAAAATGAAAATTAAAAGTAGTTGATTCATATAATATATGTACATTAAACAGTTTATGGTGCAAAATTATTTTTGATTCCTTCTATAGCTAAATGCTACACTCATTTCAGGCATTAAGAAAATGCATCCCACCTAGAGTTTGTGTGACATTATTTTTTCCCTAGAATCCTTTTCAAAATCATCACCCTCGGCTTGATTTAGGATAAAACATCAATAATGAGAAAATTAACAAAAAATCAAAAGTGAATAATACATAATGTATGTTGTAAAGTTAAAAAGTCTTATAAAAATACATATAAAACTCTAAAACATTTTTCATTTGTTCTCTAAAGTTTAGTCCAATCAACCAAAGCAAGAAACATATATCTCATTACTATTTAAATCAAAAGAAGATATTTGATATACAATTCAAAACATCAGAATATGAGCTAATTTGTTAAAGTACCTGTTCTCCTTCAAGTATCGATTCCTTGATAAACTCAATTTGGTCCTCAAATACATACCTGTCACAAGTTTCAAAGGGATCTATCATGAGAATCTGACCATGACTATATGTAACAATCTAAAAAATTCATAATCAAAGACAAGTGGTTTACAAATTCTACTACACATTTATGCATTCTTCATGTTGAAATGAGTGTTTAGAGCTATGATAACCACATTCATGTCTTGAGGGAATCTCACTATCTAAGAAAGAAGTCAAAGTGCCTTGGAGCAGCAGTAGCATTCAGCATCGATCATATGGTGTCTACATTTAAATAATTCAGAATGGTCAAGTTCACTAAAATACACCTTGTGATTGGAAAGAAACAGACCATAAGTCCCTATAAAATAGGAAATTGGCAAAGAAAGAGAAAACAATCCCTTGCAAACAAATTACAAATTAGTAGCTTAAGAAGTTTCATAGAGGCTTACACAAGTGATCTTGCAAGTACTTGTGTTTGTGTCTTTGAAGACCTTTGAAGCCCACCATGCTCTGCATCAATCATCTCCATTTTTGTCTTGTTCAGAGAAAAATGAGCATACAGAAAAATAGTGCAATTGTCTTGTGAAGTGGGTTCTGAAAAATGAAAATGTAAAATACTTGCAAGAAAGGAGAAGGATATGCAGAATATTACAAACCCATGGTTTAGGGTTTTTGGGTCAAGCCCCAAATGTGGAAGGATTTATTTTTCTTTCTGAGAAGTGAAATATCGTGCCAAAAGGCTTGCACTCATTTTTCTGAGAGCTCGTATCTGCAATAGGAGTCATGGGTTTTCAAAAAACCCCAGATCAAAGACAAACCCAGAATGCCATTGAATAGAGCCCATGGCCATAATCATGGAGCCATGAAGGAGGCTCAAAAATATAATAAAGAAAAGTTTACATTCTGTTCTTTTTGGAAATAGAAAAAATATTCTAGAGAGGTCGCAACCAAGCTATCACCAGGAAAGAGAAAAAATGTAGAAATAAAAAAATCTTTCATCGTTTGATCAAACCAAATATGGAGAGTATGATTTGTTTCATTTCATTTTCTAGTGAGCTAAGTCCAGAGAAGTTGAGCCAAGATAGAAGGGTTACAAAATAAGGATGCATGGTAGAAATAAAACACCCATTCATTCGTATCTATTGAGTCCAAATCGAGCTTGTTTTGATAGAAAATGGAGGTAAGATACAAATAAATGGCGCATAGAAACTTACTCAACTTCTTGTTGTTCGAAGAAATGCAAGCTCCAGAAGTTCTTTGATGTCAGCCTCAAGACAAGCAAGGAATCGATAGAGTAAAGCAAGAGAAAAATGCATGAGAATCCGAGAAGGAATGTCTTTGAAAACGCATTCAGATAAGTGGAAACAAATGATGAACCATGAAATCTTTACCTAATTCAGCCTCAACATAATTTTTTGTGAATAAAACTCTCAAAATCAGTGAGAAAATGGATAGATACTCCGTCAAAAAGCTCGAGGTTTCAAACTCTAATGATGGTGGCATGTGCAGGGCAAGGGAGCTCGAAAAAACCAATTGAAAATGAGAGTTAAAATTAGGGCTTGGGTATTTTTTTCTAACTCATCATGGCAGTAAAAATATTGATGTGAAAAAACTCAAATATGTTTAATCATTAAATCTTTTAATATTCAAACAAATTTAGAAAACAAAATACATATATTTTATAAGAAAAAATTACTATTATCTATTAAATTCATGTGTTAAGTTCATGCTTTTACCTCTGTACCACTGGATGATTGTGAGAGAGGTGTGGTAGCATGGTAGCATGGTATACCACCATATCGTGGGAGATTTCTTACTGCCTGGCGATAGTGCGGTGTATACCGCCATACCGTGAGAGGATTTTGACTGTCTGGCAGTAGCGCGGTATACCGCCACCCCATGAAAGCTTTATAGTAGCGAGGTTGCAGTGTAAACCGCTCTACCGCATATGTTGCTCACCTTCCCGACGGTATAGCTGTGTATGCTTTTGATCATTACTTGAAGAGTGTCGATGAGACAATCTTATTTGTCTTACCGATATCTCAATGTCTCATCGACATTAGATCTTATGTTCCTCTGATGTTGGTTGTCGGTGTCGATGAGACAATTTAATATCTCTTACCGATATGCCACTATCTAAATCTGGCACTAAATCTTACTGCCTAATACCGTCATACCGCAAGAGATTTCTTACTGCCTGGTGGTAGTGCGGTGTATACCACCATATAACGAGAGGATAATGACTGTCTGGTGGTAGCGCAATATACCGCCACCCCACAGAAGCCTTCTAGTAGCAGGGTTGCAGTGTATACCTCTCTACCACATATGTTGGTCACCTTCTTTGTGGTATAGCGGTGTATGCTTTTGATCATTACTTGAAGAGTGTCGATGAGACAATCTTATTTGTCTTACCAATATCTCAATGTCTCATCGACATTAGATCTTATGTTCCTTTGATGTTGGTTTCCGGTGTCGATGAGACAAGTTAATATCTCTTACCGATATTCCACTGTCTAAATCTAGCGTCGCAAAATCCGATGCTAAATTCGACACTAAATCCGATGCTAAATTTGGTGCTAAATTTAGTGCTAAATCTGGCACTAAATCCGGCGCTAAACCTAGCGTTGAATCTAGCGCTAAATCCGGCGCTAAACCTAGCATTGAATCTAGCGCTAAATCCGGCGCTAAAGTCGGTGATAATTAGCACCTAATTTAGTGCCTACTTGTCCTGATTGGTGCAAAAAATGCCAAAAATGGCGCCAGCCCGATAAATAGCACTGACTTTTTCAAAAAATTGGAGAAAAATACATTAAAATAGTGGGTGGAAGCAAAAAAAGAAGCTAATCACAGGGATTTTTTGTAGTGCAAATTTCTACAATTTTCATTGATCATAAAATCAAAGTGTGGTATATTTTTGTGATATGTGGAAGATAAGTGGGGTGGAGGCTAGTGGAAAATACCAGATTTTTCCAATCCCAACAGTGGCTCTGATTGGGGATGAATGAGTGTGAGGTCATTACAAGAGTCCAGAATAGTCTCTGGGAGGTAGACCATGAATGAAAGATGGAATGAAATGAGAACCTAAAACTATTGTGCATGGAAAATTACATATTGTAAGAAGTGTCTCAAGAATTGTCCATGCACTGGCAATCCTTGACCAAGACTCGATTGAATATATATCATTTTGTTTTCATTAGAGTAGGCATTTGTAAGGAGATAGATTGCACCCATCCACCCACTTCATCTCATATCAAAACATTTGTTATAATGCATATCATTTGAAGAGCAATACAATGGAGAAAGTTATGTGTAATTATATTGATTTGCTTTCAAGTGTTCAACTGTTGAGTGTATCTACATGCTTATATGTTATTTGTTTGTCTCCAGAGTGGTCTGCTTATACTATTCAAATTAAGTGTGTGAAAATACATTTAACTTGTCAATACACATTTGTTGTAATTGTGTGATGTTCTCGACTAGTTTCTATGTAAAGAAGAATTAAAATTCCTTTTAAGAGATCAAATTTAATATCACAATTTCATGGAATACAATATAAAATATCATCAACTATAATTTGGAATATGATTCATGAAGTGCAACTGCAATATAAAATAAAATATCATGAAGTGCAATGATTCACAATTTATTTGAATACAATATAAAATATCATCAACTATAGTTTGGAATATGATTCATGAAGTGCAATATAAAATAAGATATCATGAAGTGCAATGATTCATAATTTCAATGTTCATTGAATACAATATAAAATATCATCAACTACAATTTGGACTTTGGAACAATGGAAACCGATTCATGAAGTGTAGTAAAAATACCTAAAACCTGCTAATTCTCTTCCATTTCCCAAATGGAGTTAGGGTCCTCAAACTGATGCTCATCTTGAGATAAAGTAAAAGAGTCATCTTGATTCTAAGTCTGCTCTTCATTTTCTTCGGCATGTGTCTCAAATTCAACATTCATTGTGTGATTTGTGTCAATGTCATCTATCCCAATCCCACTACCACTGCCACTACCACCAGTACCAATGTTTAGAATTGGAGTGTCTATGTTGCACAGCCTAGTCCCTCTTCTTTCACATGTGGACCTCCAGATTACGAGTGCCCTTTGAAAAGAAAATTTTTTGACATTATATGCAGTTCCTTTCATCCTCAAGCAAATTTTTGAATTCTTGTCTAGTTTGTTTCTTAACTTTGATTTCAAAAACCCCAATGTACTGAAAACTCTCTCATCCTCCACCAAAACCAATATCATTGTTTGACATAAATCAACAAGCTTGAAATATTTTGATATCAAATCACGTAATATTTCACTCTGACCTAAGCTTGTCCAAACCTTTTTTATTGATCTTGATTCAAAGGCCTTCTCCTTGCCCATGGATTTATATTGGTCCTTCATAGCTATTGCAAAACTCCTACATTGTTGTCTAAGCTTATTTTCATTTAAAAATCCTTCTATTGTCTACTCATTTTATGTTACCTTTTTCAAAAATTGTTTGATCAATATTTTTACTTGATCATGAAAATATTTTGGGTTATCTCAGTTTACCCAAAATTGAGGATATACAATACCCATGGCTTCAAGTATTTCATGTCGAGGGAATCTTTCATGAATCTCTGAGGAAAGAGATTTTGCAATTTCCTTCAAATTATCACTAACAAATTTAACAATGTCATTAAAATCTTCCTCGTTAACAACTACTTCTCTACTAGAGCGCCTAGTTGTCTTACAATGGTACATTGGTATCTCATATCCACGTACACAGATACATAATTTCCCGCTTGCATTAAATTTTGAATAATTATCAAGATTATTCAAATTAGTAATTTTCCGCCACATGAAATAATTTGTGACTTCTTGTGTTAGATCAAGATATAGATGATCGAGGGCCAAGCATGTAAGTTTACGAAGATTGGCATATTCATAAATATATATAGTTTTGTCTTATGATTTCTTCACAAGATTGTTCATCACATCCAGCATGAGGAGAAGACTAGCTAAATTCAAGAGTGTATCTATATCACTTAACCTATGTAAGAGTTTAGGAGCTTTGTCTATTGTGTTGTGATGCTCGTGCATCACTCCAATCAAGGATTGATATTCTGAAAGAACTCGTTGTGCTGGTCCATGTAGGGAGATCCATATGGTATTGACATCCTCAAGAAGCTTGTTTCCTGGTGTTATTCCCAGCAAAATGTTGAAATTGTTGGAAACGTTTGAGACTTCAATGAAAGTATGCGTGGATATCACGAACTAGATTTTCAACTTTTGATATTGTAGGAAACTTGCTTACAATTTTGAATGATAAATTCATTATGTGGGCTATACAGTGAATTCCAAGCATGTATGGTGCACAAGTAGTTTGTAACTTTGTGCAAACACCACTCCTTTGACCTTGCATCACTGCAGCTCCATCAGCTCCTACACACACCAACTTTTTGGCAATTGTCAACTCATCCATACCTACAATTTCATTCAAAGATTTCTTGTCTAGTTCAAATAGATTTTGCGATGTTGAACTATCCTTTATTTTATGAGCACAAAGAAGATGAGCTTGGCGAACATGTTGTTCTACAGTGTACAAATGCATACATACCCAAGAAGTATTCTCTACCGCAGTAACTTCATCTAAAGATAATGCAATGAAATTTGACTCTTTTACTTTCTCCTTTAAATCTTCCTTTTTCCATTGCAGCAAGATAGTTTTCCCATTCCCATCTAGCGTTTACTGACCAATGTGAGAAGGGAAAGTGAGGAACATTCAAATAATATAATAAACTAGAATATTCTAGGTAGTCTATCATAGGACGCCCTCTGGAAAAAATATGAAAAACAACACTCATCTGAACAGTTTTTGATAGATTTGCTACTTCCATTGCTTTTCCAAAATGAGCCTCAAGTGTACCTTGAAATTCTTCAAGCTTCGATATTCTATGGTTATGCTCTTCATATTCCACGGCATACTTA
Source organism: Sequoiadendron giganteum (assembly GCA_007115665.2). NCBI lineage: Eukaryota > Viridiplantae > Streptophyta > Pinopsida > Cupressales > Cupressaceae > Sequoiadendron > Sequoiadendron giganteum. The sequence continues at coordinate 858,787,743 of CM021100.1, forward strand.
AGATGAAGACATTCTTCCTTTGATTTCCATTGTACAACTGATTGTTCCTTCCCATCTATGATTTGTTTTTCGTAAACTTTACTGTTATGCTTTTCTATAGTGTCAAGATTTAGCTGCAACATCTTGTCTCTTCCACATTTCCAACTACAAATTGTACACTTGCATAGTTTTTCTTTTTCAATATCATTTTCGTATGTTACCCGCACTGGTACAATGAATGGGTACATCGACAACCAACCAAGTTGAAAATTCCTTGTCATTTCCCACTCGTGCCCCAATTTTGATTTTCCTTTTCTTTTCTTTCTACCAAAATCATCCTCATCCAAGTCAATTATCTCATTTTGGCTAACCAGGGTATCCCTTGGAACATATTATGCAGTATTTCCATCCTCATTTGATACATTTTGATTTAACTCAATGGCAATCTCACCTTGACCTTCCTGTGGCGATGAGGTATTGTAAATGCCTTCTTCATTAATATTTGGTGGAAGAGTTGATGATGTAGCTCCATCTTTATCTGATGGATCAGAAGCTTTTCCAATTCCAAAGTAATAATGTATGGTACCTCTACGTTTTGGGTGTTTTGATGGCCTCCCAGTCTCTTCATTACCCTAAGGAGTCTTACCCTTGCTGCTCGACATATTGATCTCTCACTTTGAATAAAAGTTAGAAAAAATGTCTTCTTGTTTAAGAATGACAGAGAATATAGATCTCATTCCCTACTCAAAATCATCTTTAAGATTGAAGCAAGAATGGAAAAGAGATAAAGAAATCTTATTTAATAACAATATGAAGAAATGATCACTCACCTTTAAGTCTACGTTTTTGGCTTTCACTGACTTCCAAATCGAGAAGTAGTACCTCATAACTAAACAAAATGTGTAAGAATAAATGATAGTTTTGATTATATTTATATTAATCCATATTTGGCAAATTTCATGGGATTTTTAAATGGTATATTAAAAATTTGGCAAATCCTGCGTGCTTATACAATGATACATTGTAATTTTCAAGGTGAAATGTGTCCTCAAATGTAATTTTTTTAAATGTTATTGGCGAAATAGGTCCTCATAAGCAACTATTTATAAATTTTAATTGGCGAAATGGGTCTTCACAAGAAACTATTTGTAAATTTTAATTGACGAAATGGGTCCTCATATAATGTTGTTTTAATAGTATCGGTGAATATGTAGGTGTTTTAATACATGCTCCCAAGATTCCAAGTGAAAATATTAATCAGTCCATTTGAAACGTGTAGTCTGTTATGGCGAATTTATTGCTTAAATATGCCTCATGAAAAAAATCGTTGGCGAATGGACATGCATTCGACTGATAGTTCATAGAACTTGGGCGATTTGGACACCCTATTGGGTATGATTAACTCACCAATTTCGAATTGGTCGATTCCTATAATTCACCAATTGGCAAAGATTCACCACTAAAGTTTTCCTTTGAGAGAACCAATTACATATTTAATTTAGGACCCAAACAACATCTTGGATCAATCACACGCTTCCTCAAATTGATGCAAAAACTTAATGTAACATGTAGACACCAGGTCGGCCAAACCTAATGAAAACACTAATGATCTTTGAAGTACACGCATCTCCAGTAAGATGATCACATGTGGATCACTCAACATGCTTCACTAGAAATTATACCATCTCTTAGAATGCCTCAGGTACATTCGTAACAATTACAACAAACTTCATTCACAAAAAATTATTCAACAATCCAACCGGACCAACCAACAAAACATAGGAGCTTTGGAGAAGGTCTTTCAGAGTGCCAAACCACATGCAAATTTTTCAGAACACAGAAACCATCAGAAAGAGCCATCTCCCATATTTACAAGATCTAAAACCAAAAATCAGAAGACTGCGGAGCCAAAACATTTCTCCCAGTCCACACATAAATAGTTTTCTCAAACCAATTCACACACCGGTGAACACATCTTTTACTCTCCATCGAACCAGAAGCTAAAACTTAGGATATATTATCCATTGAAACTCATGAACACACTTATAGATCCACACAAGCATAGGATCAACACAAAAGAAATGTGGAGCACAATACCGAAGCACACTCAAAACACACACTTCAACACTGCCTTCATTATTTCTCAAAATTTCTCAAAATCACTTGGCAAAACACAACTACAACTTCATAAATATAGCTCCATGTACTCTAAGCACTTCTACAATATCTCAACTATACAAGCACCATTTGTACACAACCTGAACTATGTTGACATTAATGACAACACCATAAAACACATCCATACTTGAAGCAATCTCCCCCTTTGTCATTGATGGCAACACATGATCTGAAAAACCATCAAAGACAACATACATGATTTTCAGAAGTGACAACCTGCCAAGCATAAAATTTTCACATGATTTTCTATCTCCCTTTGACATCAATATCAAAGGAAGTTCTTGCCATATAAAGCTCTATTCACTCCCCCTTAGGAGTACACCCACATCTCATACTACAACAATGCACTTCTCTACTACCCCTAAGGAGTGGACCCCAATCATCAGTCCAGAACAAAATAAGTCTGTGAATTCACTGGACTGATGCACCTCCATGTGCACTTAGCTCAAAGGAGGGGTGGTAACCCCTAAATTCCCTCTGAGATACTCAAAAGTATCCTTCGAAAGGGCCTTAGTGAATATGTCTACAACTTATTCCTTGGTAGATACATATTCAAGTCTAACTTCATTCTTCAATAGCTTCTCCCTCAAGAAGTGATAATTGATAGATATGTGCTTTGTTCTAGAATAAACCATTGGATTCTTTGATATGTTTATAGCAAATGTATTGTCACAAAATATAGAGATAGGTTCATCACTCACCACACCTATGTCCATCAAGGTTTGCTTCATCCAAAGTACCTATGTAAAAACAGGATGTTGCTGCAATATACTCTGCTTCTGTAGTGGATAAAGAAATTGAATCATGTTTCTTGTTCAATCATGAAACTAATCTTTCTCCAAGGAAGAATGCACCGCCACTTGTACTCTTCTGGTCATCTACACAGCCAGCCCAATCTGCATCAGTGTAGGCATTCAATGTGAAATCATTGTCCTTCAGATACCATAGTCCATAATCTGAATTTCCTTTTAAGATATTTGAATATCCTTTTCACAGCTGTAACATGTGCTTCCTTAGGTTTTGATTGAAATCTTGCAACTAAACATATTGCATGCATGATATCTGGTCTAGTAGCAGTAAGATACAATAGTCCACCAATCATATATTTGTACATGCTTTGATCAACTTTAGCAGATTCATCATTCTTACTCAACTTACATCCGGTTACCATAGGGGTATAGACCAGTTTGGAGTCATCCATTCCAAACTTCTTTAACAAATATTTAACATACTTGGATTGTGAAATGAATATCCCTTTGTTAGTTTGATTTACTTGATGTCCAAGGAAGAAATTCAACTCACCAATCATAGACATTTCAAATTCTTTTTGTATCTCTACAACAAATTTCTTACACATACCTTCATTTCCACCAAAGATGATGTCATCAACATATACCACAACTATCAATATCTTATTTTTTCTCAAACCTTGAAGTAAAGATTGTTGTTTGCAAATCCTTTGCTAAATCCTTGCTTTGTCAAGTATCCATCTAATCCAGCCGACCAAGCTCTAGGAGCTTGTTTAAGTCCATATAATTCCTTCTTTAACTTACAAACCATGTCCAGTTTGTCTGACAGTTGAAAACCTTTCGGTTGCTCCATATATAATTCTTCTTCCAGTTCTCCATTCAAAAATGTAGACTTGACATCCATCTAATACACTTTGAATTCATTATGAGCTGAAAATGCCAAGAACATTTGAATGGCCTCCATTCTTGCTACAGGTGCAAAAGTTTCTTCAAAATCTATTCCTTCAACCTATGAATATCCTTTACATACAAGTCTTGCTTTATTCCTTACCACTTCACCATCTTCATTCATCTTGTTTCTGAATACCCATTTTGAACCAATTGCATTCTTGTTTGTAGGTCTAGGGACTAGTTCCCATGTCTCATTCTTCTCTATCTGTTGTAGTTCCTCTTTCATTGCTCTAACCCAGTTTTGATCATTACATGCTTCATTCACAGTATTATGTTCTATCTTAGAAAGTAAACAAAAGTTTACCTCAACCACTTTGCTTCTTGTCTTCACTCCTTCACTTATATCTCCAATTATTTGTTCCTCTAAATGATTTCTTTGAACATATTTAGGAGTCTTAGATGCAAGTTCCAGAATTTATTTTTCATCACTTTGTTATTTCTCTTTCTTTTCTTCTTCTTGTACTTTCCCACAGATAGGATCATCAGGTTCAACTTCATTTATTTCCATTGGTCTATACATAACTTCATCAACCTTTACATTAGCACTTTCAATTATTTTTTGTAGTCTCTTATTAAAGCATCTATATGCTTTGTTTTTATTTGAATATCCAACAAAAATTCCTTCATCACATCTAGCATCAAACTTTCCAAGATTTTCATCATCTCTTGTAATGTAATATCTACTTCCAAATACCTTAAAGTATTTAACAGTAGGAGTCTTACTAGTCCATAACTCATAAGGGGTCTTAGTGTTGTTACCTCTGATCTTAACTCTGTTAAGAATGTAAACAGCAGTGTGGATTGCTTCTCTCCAATACACATTAGGAACTTTTTCTTCTTTCATCATAGTTCTGGCAGTCTCTTGAATGGTCTGGTTCTTTCTTTCCACAACTCCATTCTGCTGAGGGGTTCTACGAGTAGAGTAATGTCTTTTTATGTCGTGCTCTTCATAGAATGCATTGAACTCACCGGATGTAAATTATCCACCTCTATCAGACCTTAAACATTTGATTTTCAGGTTTGCCTCATTTTCTACTCTTGACTTAAACACCTTGAATCAATCAAGAGCCTGAGCCTTTTCTCTAAGAAATGTAACCCATGTCATCCTTAAGTAATCATCAATCAAGAGCATAAAATACATGTTGATGAGGTGAAAATAACCTCATCATAATAAAATCTAGAAAGCTCATTCTTGCTAATTCAATCCTAAGCCTATGCCAATTTATTAAACTTTAGAAGAAGTAATTACTTATTTTTAGAAAAATTATGCTTTCTTTATTTCTTTTAATCAATTGAGGAAATTGTCCAAAGCAGGTTTAATGGGTTGATTTGAGTGTTTTTGTAGGGATTAACAGGTCATCATGCGGCTGTTGCAAAAGTTAGCCAGCACGTGCCTCAAAGTAATGTTGCGAACCCACTCCTTGAAGCCTGGATGATGCGTCGAAGATTCAGTTCTAATTTTTTAATTCGGTTGTTTGAAACTTTATGGCTCTTCTCGAGCCTTCTGCATGTTTTAAGAAGCTTTAAAGACATCAAGTTAGTTTTAAGTTAAGGAAGACTTTTTCAATGGTTATCCATGCCATCGTAAATTTAGGATCTAGTTAGAAGGTTATCTATAAAACTGTAATTTCATAAGTAATAAAATAGACAGAGAAGAAGTATCGTTATGTTGTTACATGGATTTGCAAATCACTGTTGCAATGAGTTATCCGGTTTCTGTTTATTGGTAACTGTTGAATTCAATGATGGAGACTGTATTTCATAAGAGGATTTGAAAATCTGTAGTTTATGTGAGTTAAAGATGAAGTAGTAGCCCGTGAGCTGGCCACTCGAGGGGAGTTAGCCTAGATAGATAAGTATTTTATTGATTAAGTTATTTCCTTTGCTTAGGATAAATTGTTGTTCAGTAGAAAATAACAAGTTGTTGAAAAGTTTAGTTAGTTGTTCCGGAGCCCCATTGTCTTTAATTTGTATAAGTCTTCTTCTGTAGTTGATAATATTTCTTTATTGTTTAGAAGATGCTTAATTGTTTGTTTCCTTACTTTTCTGCTTTTGTAGTTTGCCAGTTATTTAGTTTACTTGTTTCCATGCTTTCTAGTTTAGTAGTAATGTTTTCTAGATTAGTTGTCTTATGATTTTTAATTTAGTTTTCCTTGATTTTCTTAGAGTAAGATCATTTTCGAGTTAAGTAGTAATGGCTTTGGTTTAGTCTCAACTTTTGTAGTTTAAAAGAAAAACTGAAAATATAAAATGGGTTGTTTAAATAATCTCCTTTTGCAAACTGCCTTGGACACTACCCGGTTGACAATTGACATTCAATTATTCTAAAGTAGTAGGACCTAACGACAGCCTATCACTGTTTGGCGCCGTTGCCGAGAACACTTCTTAAAAATATTTTGAAAGTGTTATTAGGAGACAGTTTGAATAACAAAGTTTTATGCCAAAAATATCTTAGTTGGATTTCTTTTCTGCATGGTCAGGAAAAGAGGCCCCCACGGATGTTTTATACCAAAAACTCCCCCAAAATACGTACCTATCATACATAGGGAAGCCCAAGGCTCAGACGACCACACTTTTAAAGAATTATTTGAGCCTACTCCACCTGAGGCTTTCCATTATTTACCTATTGAGCAACTGGTCGAACAGACAGATATCGAGGAAGTTGTTTTTGAGGAACATACTCTTCTAAACACCATGGGAGATCATAGAGCTGAACCTAACCACAATGAACCTTAGCCTCCCAGAACGTTTACCTATCCTATCACATTGGACGTTGATGATGATACTGCCAGGAAGAACATTTCTCAGCTTTCCTTCCAACCTTCCGTGGCTTGCCCTCGGAAGACCCTGACCAATTTCTCTTTGAATTTAAAGTCCTATGTCGGACTTATGAATATAAGAACGACAATCAAAAGTTGAAGCTTTTTTTGTCAACTTTGAAGGACTCAGCAATTTTCTAGTTCATGGGACTGGGTTCAGGTAGTATAACATCCTGGGAAGAAATGGAGACTGTTTTCTTGCACAAATACCAAAGTTACTGTAGGGTGAGTGATCGCAAGGAGGAGCTATTTAAGCTAATGCAAAACGAGGACAAAAGTTTAGAGGACTATCTCGATAGGTTCCTCTTCCTCTCCAAGAGGTGTGGAGAAACAGCCATTAGTGTAGATATTCTCAAAACAATATTTCTTAAAGGTCTTGATGATGATGCTCGACGAAACCTTGATTTAATGGGAAAAGGTGACGTGTCTCAATTAACTCTTGAAGACATATGTGAGCTTTGTCGGAATTTCTCCTGTACTAGGGGAGGAATCTGTAAAACTAATCTTTTTAAAGGGTCGAATGAGATAGGTAAGCTCTGTGAAGAAATAGAAAATCTAAAAACAGATATTCTCATACAGTTGAATACCACTCTAGATGGTATACAAGCTAAAACCCGCAACCCTAAGACCTTGTCAATTTATTGTCCAAGGTGTCGGAATAAACATATGTTGCGTGAGTGTCCTTTGGATAAAGTCAATGTTTGTCAGCTATGTGAGCAAACTCATCCTACAAACCAGTGTGAGCTTTTATCGGATATTAAGAATACTAAGAAAAAAACCATTCAGGTTGAAGAAGAAATACATGCTTTAAACCAACATCAAGGAGGTAATTTTCCTTATGGACAGAATCCTAATCCTCAATGGAGACCACAAAATAACTGGGCTCATAATCAATGGATGCCATCTTGGAATCAGTCACCTCCACCTCAACCTAATTGGGGAACTCCCTCTTGGGGATAACCTGATTGGACAAACCACACATGGGGCAATCAACAATGGCCAAATCAACCCCAACAACAGTGGTACCAGCAACATGCAGTACCCCAATGGAATCAGACACAAAATCAGTTCTATACTGAGCCAAGGAGGAATCAACAGCAAAACCTGTTACCCCCATCGCAGAACCCTCCTCAGCATGAGAAAATAAATCAACCTTAGCTTCTAGCGCAACCGCTTCCCAATCCTAAAAATAATCGCCAAAATACGCCAGTTTATTCTACAGAACATGAAAATGTTACTGGGCTTAATGCAATACACTTCGGAAATGTACAGTTGCATTATGGTCGAACTCTTCAACCACGAACCATTGAAGAAATAGAGGAAGAAACAGAGCCTACCAGTCCAACAAGACACACCTCGTCTAAGCAAGATATTAATCCTCAAGACAACGAGCCTTTTTCAGCGGCAGGGGCTACTGACTTGCCTCAGGGGAGGAGGATCCACTCTTAAGTCAACAGAAGGAGGATCATGTTCCAAGAAAGAAAAGGATGGCACCATATCCGAAACGTTTAAAGTCCATAACTCTAGAAAATACTCCAGAAGTATCTTTAGCTACGGAAACTGCGTTGATTCAGGAGATTAAACAGTTGCAAATTGAAGTTCCTTTGTTACAAGAAATAAAAGAAATCCCTAAATTAAACTAGTTAATAAAATGGTTATGTATCAAAACACCAGGGAGGAAGCCAAAAACGATAAACACCATTCATATTGATGGTTATTTAGCTGATTTTCTATCTGAAAAGACTATTGCTCTGAAATACGATGATCGTGGAAGTCCTCTTATAACTGTTACGGTCAATGAGGTAACAATACCAAATGCATTAGTAGATCTAGTAGCAGCTATTAATGTGATGACAGTGGATGTAATGGAAAAATTAGGGTTAACTGATTGACGTCCTACAACCACAATCTTACAAATGGAAAATCAGTCTATAGCCATCCCGAAGGGTGTCATTAAAAACATCCTTGTTAAAGTTGATGGATGGGATTATCCAGTCGACTTCCAGGTGATTCAATCACTTACACCTAAGGATAGTTATCCTATAATCCTTGGAAGACCTTAGCTAGCTATGGTTGCTGCTAAGATTGATTGTAGGGAAGGAGGAATGACCATTTCGCATGGCCAAGATAGCAAACGCTTGTTCTTATATCCTCCTGCTAAGCCTACTAAGCATGAAAAAGTCTGGGTTGATGAACCTGAGGAGTCAAATGGTTTAGACAGTTTATCCTCCCTAGCCATGGTGGTAATTAAACAACACGAGGAAGAACTGGAAGAAGAGTTAGTAAACGAGATAGCACGCCTTGCTATAACCCAGAATGAGGAGGAAACAGTAGATGCTCCGAGAATTTTTGGACAGCCAATTGATATAAGTGGAATAGAGCACAGTTACACTACAATGGGAATGTTGTGTCCCTTAGCAAATATGATTCCCAAAACAAGTCATTTCTATGAAGATATTACAAGGTTTCACCAACTGGTACCTCATAGTTTTCCTCTTAATATGTTGTTACAACCTATCTATACTTTAACCGCGGTTCATCCTGGAACAAAATCGATAATGCTATTACCAAGAAAAACCTTGAATATCAATAGTTGGTTGACAGAAACTCAAAAGGATAAGTTTTTTAATATGTTGGTACAAAGATCCAAAGCCTTTTCTTGGGATTATACGGACATGAGGGGAATTCACCCAAGTGGTTGTACTCATCATGTTTATACTAATATCAATATAAGGCTTGTTCACCAGCCGCAAAGGAGACTCAATCCTGCATTAAAGGATTTGGTCAAAATTGAGATTGAGAAACTCCTTCGTGCTGGATTTATTTATCCAATTTCTAATAGTAAATGGGTATCACCAATGGTGGTAGTCCCAAAGAAAAATGGGAAGTGGAGAATCTGTGTAGACTATCGAGAACTTAATAAAGCCACTTATAGAGATTATTTTCCCTTACCATTTATGGATCAGGTCCTGGACAACTTGGTCGGGAGGAAGTATTTCTCCTTTCTAGATGGATTTAGCGGTTATAATAAGATACAGGTTGCTCCAGAAGACCAAGACAAAACCACATTTACCTGCCCTTGGGGCACATTTGCATATAGAGTGCTTCATTTTGAACTATGCAACGCTCCAGCAACCTTCCAAAGAGTTGTTCTTTCTATATTTTCTGCTCTCGTTAATGACTGTGTAGAGGTTTATATGGATGATTTCACAGTCTATGGATCAAACTATGATGAAGTTCTTCAGAACCTAGATTGAGTTCTGCAAGTTTGTGAGGAAAATAGACTATCCCTTAGCCATGAGAAATGCTTAATAATGGTGGAGCAAGGAATAGTCTTGGGTCATCATATTTCCTCAGAAGGAATAAAGGTAGACCCTAAGAAAATTGAATTCATCCAACAATTAACAACTCATCAAACTCAGACAGACGTAAGAAGTTTTCTTGGACATGCTGGTTACTATAGAAGATTCATATAAGGCTTTAGTAAAATTGCAGCTCCTATGTTCTCTCTTCTACAAAAGGAAGTAGAGTTCATTTGGACATCTAAGTAACAGCAATCATTTGAAGCAATCAAAGAAAAAATTGCCTTTGCTCCTATTCTGAGAGGGCCAAACTGGAGTATTCCCTTTCATATCTATGTTGATGCTTCTGATGAGGCTATCAGAGCAGTTCTAGGACAAGAAGATGAGAACGGAGGGAAGTATGTTATATATATTTTATCAGCAAAAATCTTACTGCGGTAGAAAAGAATTCCTGGCTGTTGTTCACGCTATCAAGAAATTTTGTCATTATATTACAGGGTATAAGGTCACAGTTTACACGGATCACTCAGCTATGAAGTATTTAATGAACAAACCTGTGGTAAATGGTCGAATCATGAGATGGCTATTGCTTCTTCAAGAGTTTAATGCCACGATTCTTGATAAACCAGGAAAATATAATGTGGTAGCAGATTTTCTGACACAAATCAAACATGAGAAAGATGACATTACCCTTGTTCAGGATAATTTTCCAGATGAAAATCTATTTGCGGTTTCTGTAAAATCACCTTGGTTTGCAGATATCGCTAACTATTTAGCTGCATCGGAGATACCTCCTAGATTCACATCTAAGCAAAACAAGCGACTAATCAGGGAGAGTGCTCCATTCAAGTGGATTCATGGAATGTTATTTCGTTGTGGTCCTGACATGATTTTGAGGAGATGTGTAAGAGCTGATGAAACATACAGTATTTTGAGGGCCTGTCATGATGACCCATCGGGAGGGAATTACTCTACAAAGAGAACTTCCCGCAAAGTCCTAGGTGTCGAATACCATTGACCCTCAATACAGAAAGACATTAAGAACTATGTGCATCATTGTGATGAATGTCAAAGGGTAGGAAGACCAACTTCTTCTTCAGAGATGTCGTTGTAGCCTCAAGTAGTCTTCGAACCATTTGAAAAATGGGGTTTAGATTTCATCGGACCCATAGATCCTTCCTCTCAAGGGAAAGAGTATATACTGGTTTGCACCGACTACCTGACAAAGTGGGCAGAAGTTCAAGTCTTGAGAATAGCTAGGGAAGAACAGGTCGCAGACTTCCTTTATAATAAAATCTTCCTTAAATTTGGAGCCCCTCGAACTATTGTAACTGATCAAGGACCCCAATTCATGTATCAAGTGCTTCTGGAATTTACCAATCATTTTCAAGTAAGCCATAGAAATTCATCTCCTTACCACCCTCAAGCGAACAGCCAAGTCGAAGTGACTAATAGGGAACTAGAAAATATTCTGACAAAAACAGTCTCTTCTGGAAGAAAAGACTAGGCCAAGAAGCTCCCTAAAGCTGTATGGGCATACAATACTACTTGGAAATCTATGACTAGATTCAGTCCTTATGAGCTAGTTTTTGGGAAGAAGCCTCTTCTTCTCATTGAGTTCGAGTTACAAACTCTATGAACAGCAATGGAATTAGGTCTAGATTTAAAAAGAGCCCAAGTTGAAAGAGTTCTGCAACTGAGCGAACTAGATAAACTTTGTTTAGATGCCATTCATCACACTGAACTAATTCAGCATCAACGGAAGGTATGGCACGATAAACATATCAAGGAAAAGGAGTTTCACAATGGGGACTGGGCCTTGTTATTTGATTCTAAATACAAATACCATAAGGGCAAGCTCAAAACTCACCGGTTGGGACCTTATGAAGTTGAAGAAGTCTTTTCGAACGGAACTGTTCGGTTAAAGCCAATCGATGGCGACACGTGAACTCTATTGGTTAATGGTCATCGGTTATACGTTTACCATAAGCCAGTCAACAGGGAAGACTTTACAAGGATGGTCGAAATGCAAGGTGAGGTTAAATGTGTTGACTCTGCCATGGCAGAATCTATCAGTAAAATGTTAGGCTGTTGTTTAAAAAATAAATAAATAAATAAACAATAAAAAATAAGACATGTATGTTGATATATTTCCCTTCATTTTATCTTCCATCATTTTTGGACTTAGCTAAATTTTTTTTATATTTTTACAGGACTTCTCAAAAAGCAAAAGAGTAACTTCCGAAGCACCCTACAAAGATGCTCCAGAACATTATGGGACCAATGCTCCAGAATTTGACGTTTTCAAAAGCCCGATGCTCCGGAACTTGAATTAAGCTTATCATGATGAGGAGGCATTCTGCACTAAGGTTCAAAGTCGTGAAGATTCTTTGCCATGTCACTCAACCATCCATTCCGTTGCTACCCCAGCTGCATCTTTCAACGATGCTCCGGAACCTTTCCGTTTCGTTGCTGCTCCGGCTGCATCTTTCAGCGATGCTCTGGAACCTTTCCATTCTATTGTTGCTTTAGCTGCATCTTTCAGTGATGCTCTGAAACCTTTCCATTCCGTTGTTGCTCCAGCTGCATCTTTCAGCGATGCTCTAAAACCTTTCCATTTCGTTGCTGGCTCGGTTGCATATTTCAACGATGCTCCAGAACCTTTCCATTTTGTTGCTGCTCTGGCTGCATCTTTCAGCAATGCTCCAGAACCTTTCCATTTTGTTGCTGCTCCAACTGCATCTTTCAGCGATGCTCTGGAACCCTTCATTTCATTCTGCTCTGGCTGCATCTTTCAGTGATGCTTTGGAACCCTTCATTTCATTCTGCTCCGACTGCATCTTTCAGCGATGCTCTAGAACCCTTCATTTCATTTTGCTCTGGCTACATCTTCCAGTGATGCTCTAGAACCTTCATTTCATTCTTGTTTCGGTCGCACCATACACCGATGCTCCGGAACTTATGCACTCGTTCAAGCACATTGACCAAAATACATGCTCAGGAACTTGTTCGGTTATCCTCCGCCACCTTTTTCAAAAAAAATCAAATTTTTGCGATTCTTCCGCTAAATATCCGATACATCTGTCTTTTTATTTTTGCTCTAGTTATAGGTAAGCCACCCAACTTTGTACTCCTCATTGACAGCTCCATCCCCCATAGAATTCTGCACCATATCATAATAACTCTGCCATCATTTCAACCAATGCCTTCATGTCATCCTGTCAAATCTGTGAGGATTAAGATCTTCGAGCGATCACGGAATGAGAGTAAGTATTAATTTTTGCTTTATATAGGTAGTTATTTTCAAATAAAGAATAATAAATTGGCACGAACCTCACTTCCAAATTAGTAATTCATGCCACCCGGAAATCAATCACTTGTACTGCAAGCCTTTCACAAACCTCCATGCAGATTGGAAATCATTGAAGCATACGCTGCAAATAAAACAAATAAGTAATTCCAGAGGCAATATTTTCAAAAATAACCTATGTGGGAGCTTTGTGCTGGAATTGAATTTCTTGCAGTGTACGAAATCAGGAAATGGGGGGTGGAAAAAGAAAGGCAGAGCCAGATTCATCGAAAAAATTACTGGGGTTGAGTAGCATCTCCAGATTCTTCGAGGAAGCAGGGTGGTTAGACTTCATCAAGAAATTTGAAGGCCATAATGAAAAGCTGTAAGATCCTTTGCGGAGAACTACACCAATGGCGAAGTTGTACTTCAGGGGAAGCATTTTAAGGTAAGCTCTAAGATTATTTCTCGCTTATCTGGATTAGAGCATAAAGGCATAAATATCAAAGAAACCTCTCAAGTAACGTACCAGAAATTAGCTGAATTGTTTGTTAGAGAAGGAGACCCATATCCAATGGTGGTAGTGAGTACCAAGGGGAAAAACAAGGGGTTCCAAAGAACCTCCATATTAGAACCCTGGGGTACTGTTGTTGCATGGATAATAAGGTACTTTACTTGTGAAGGTCAGCTTACCATAGTTGTAGGGCCTGCCTTTCGTATGTTGACCCATCTGCGTCACGGAAAGGAGGACCCAGCTCTTAGAGTTAATATGTCGGAATTCTTGTTTGATTCCTTAAATACTTCCATGGAGAGGTATAAAACAGGGTCTGGGCCCTTGAAACACCACAGGTTAATTAAGCTAATCTACAAGTATCACTTCCATAAGAAATCCGAAGGGAAATGGGAGAAATTTATAGAGAAAATGGAGAAGCCTGCAATAGAAAGAACCATAGAATTAGGGGAATCGTCCCAAAAGGCTATTCTATCATCCGGAGCAACCTCCCCTAAGGGCTTTCCAACTCCGGAAGCTCTTAATCCCACTACTCCTGGTGAGGATTTTTCAGACCTCTGTGGTGATAAATTCCAAACCCCTGACATGCAAGAACAAATTCATGTTGTTTATTCTGACACAAGTAAACCAAGAAAGAAGAGAGTAAGGAAAATCCCAACACCTATCATTTTACAGGAATCACCTCCACTCAAAAGAAGTAAGCGGTTGGCTTCTGAATTATCTGAAACCCCAATACAGGGTGAGGAGGGAAGTTCACAAAAGAAGAAGCCTAAGCGGCTACAAGAACCCATAGAAATTTCAAAACAAGCCAGTGGAGATGAAACACCCCTAAATAGAGAGAATTTAGGTGAAGTATTTCCTTTTCACTCTGCACATATAGAGGAAATTTTCAATGATGGAAATCAGGACAGAGAACTTGTAGGGGATTGCAGTGTGCCAAAAAATTTGTCACCCAGTGTTGATAAAATTGTTGAAACAATTGAAACCAGTTGTGCTAGTGCTGAATTAGAAAAGTATAAACTAGAAATTGTTGATTTACAGAGGCAATTGTCTAAAAATAATGAGTTTATAGAATTACAGAAAGAAGAGTTAGCAGTACAAACTGCTATAATAAATAAAAGGGATCAAGAAATAAAATATTTGAAGCTACAATTGCAGGACAAAGATTCAAACATCTATAAGTTGCAGGAACAGGTACAAGAGCAGTGTGAAAAGCATAAAGCTTATAGTGAGAATATTGCACAAAAAGATGTAGAAATAGGAAAAATAAAACATAATTTTATGCTCATGCTCTCAGCTTTTGAGGAAGACAAGAAAATAAAGACTGGGGAATTGAACACTTCCATCAGTAGAATAGTTGAACTAGAAGAGGATCTAAAGGAATGCACTGTGAGACCCCAAACCGAGTCCAAAGCAATTCAAACAGAACCAGTTGTAACTAATTGGTTCCAGGTCAGCATTTTGCCTCTGCTAACAAAATGGATGGAACATTGTTACTTCCTCATAAATGTCCAAACTGAAAATCATAGGCTCAAGAAAGAACTGGTGCTCCTAAAGGAGTCATTTCACAAAGCCTACAGAGGGAAGCAATATGCCTATCAACTTATGGACTGTTTGTTGAATTGTAGAAGGCCATCGAGAATGTACTCAATGTTTTTAAATGAATAATGGCTGCGATGGAAACTGTTCAGGATCTATAACGATCAACCTTATGAGCCTAATGACAAAGATTTTGTAAAAATATTTATAGAATCAACTCCTGAAGATCAGGATTTAATTTGTGAATTCTTTTTACATGATTTGTTATTGGAAAATCATACAAATTTCTTTATTAATCTGTTTGTGGGAGAGGTAGAATTGCGGGCATTTCTCTCAACTATGAGAAATCAAATCCATTAGCAAGAGAGAACAAAAGAATTTATACAGGTAGAGAAAATAGTGGGTCTCCAGATCAGATCACCAAATTCAAGGCCTGAGGGGCTCAAAGCTACATTTCTGTCTCTTCTGGTTAATGAAAAGATGAGGGAAAGGTATGACAACATCCTTAAGATGTGTTATGACAATTTCAGAGCAAATGGACATAAATTAATTGGAAAAGCATGGCATGCCTGCGAGGAAAGGTTCACCCCTCTTCCAGCTTATTTAAAGAAAAGAGAAGTTATTTCTCCTCTAAACATCAGATGGTCATTCAGAAGGCATGATGCTCTAATTAAAATCATGAAAACACTCAGAACAAAGTGGATAGGAATGAGATACAAGCCCCCCTTGCTACTGAATCCACCCCCAACTTTTAATATTTCCACATATCAGAATGATAGACTCTTTAAAGAGTGGAGAGGAAATGTGATGTTCCATAGAGGGTTTATTCATAACCCTGACACTTTCAAAGCATCAGCCAAGGAAACTCATGATCTCAGTACTCTTTATGAAGAATGGAATAAAACTCAAGGATTTAACTATGGAGTGGGAGGACCTGCCAGAAATTAGGTAGGGGAGGAAATGATGAGGTGAAGATAACCTCATCATAATAAAATCTAGAAAACTCATTCTTGCAAATTCAATCCTAAGCCTGTGCCAATTTATTAAACTTTAGAAGAAGTAATTACTTGTTTTTAGAAAAATTATGCTTTCTTTCTTTCTTTTAATCAATATAGGAAATTGTCCAAAGCAGGTTTAATGGGTTGATTTGAGTGTTGTTGTAGGGATTAACAGGTCATCATACAGGTGTTGCAAAAGTTAGCCAACACGTGCCTCAAAGTAATGTTGTGAACCCACTCCTTGAAGCCTTGATGATGCATCAAAGATTCAGTTCTAGTTCTTTTAATTCGGTTGTTTAAAACTTTATGGCTCTTCTCGAGCCTTCTGCATGTTTTAAGAAGCTTTAAAGACATCAAGTTAGTTTTAAGTTAAGGAAGACTTTTTCAATGGCTATCCATGCCATCGTAAATTTAGGATCTAGTTAGAAGGTTATCTATAAAACTGTAATTTCATAAGTAACAAAATAGACAGAGAAGAAGTATCATTATGCTGTTTACATGGATTTGCAAATCATTGTTGCAATGAGTTATTTGGTTTTTGTTTATTGGTAACTGTTGAATTCAATGATGGAGACTGTATGTCGTAAGAGGATTTGAACATCTGTAGTTTATGTGAGTTAAAGACGAAGTAGTAGCCCACGAGCTGGTCACTCGAGGGGAGTTAGCCTAGATAGATAAGTATTTTATTGATTAAGTTATTTCCTTTGCTTAGGATAAATTGTTGTTCAGTAGAAAATAACAAGTTGTTGAAAAGTTTAGTTAGTTGTTCCGGAGCACCATTGTCTTTAATTTGTATAAGTCTTCTTCTATAGTTGATAATATTTATTTACTGTTTAGAAGATGCTTAATTGTTTGTTTCCTTACTTTTCTGCTTCCGTAGTTTACCAGTTATTTAGTTTACTTGTTTCCATGCTTTCTAGTTTAGTAGTAATTTTTTCTAGATTATTTGTCTTATGATTTTTAATTTAGTTTTCCTTGATTTTCTTAGAGTAAGATCATTTTCAAGTTAAGTAGTAATTGGCTTTGGTTTAGTCTCAACTTCTATAGTTTAAAAGAAAAACTGAAAATATAAAATGGGTTGTTTAAATAATATCCTTTAACTGCCTTGGACACTACCCGGTCGACAATTGACATTCAATTATTCTAAAGTAGTAGGACCTAACAACAGCCTATCACATGTCACCATTTAGGCTTCCTATTCTTGTAGGACCACAGAGGTCTATATGGATTAATTCCAGCATTCCGGTAGATGATTTTTCCTTTCCTTTAAAATTGTTTCTTGTTTGTTTTCCCAACTGGAAATTTTTGCAAATTGAATTTGAAGGATTTATGATTCTAGGCAGATCTCTGACAACTTCCCTAGAACTAATCCCAATCAGATTATCAAAATTCACATGTCTCGTCCTCCAGCGCCAGAGCCAACTCTCATTAATTTAAGAAACAAAAAACTCACCATCACCACCCTTAAGTCGATAGATGTTTCCATGAGTTCTTCTCCTAGCTGCTACCACATTTTCAGATCTTTTTCTGATCTCACAAGTGTTATCCTGAAACACAAGCCTAAAACCTTTTTCGCACATTTATCCAGCACTTAAGAGATTATACCTTAAGCCCTTTACATAATAAACATCGTTAGTATTATGTTTTCCATCAAAACTAATTGTTCAGTTACTAACATTCTTAGCACCAGAGTCATCTCCAAACATAACTATTCCTCCATCATACTTCTCAATTTTAGTAAACTTACTCTTATCTCTAGTCATATGATTTGAACATTCGTTTTCAATTACCCAAAAGTCTTCATCCTATCTAGCATGAAAAGAAATTATCAGAGTACCTTCTATTTCATCCTCCTTGCTCTCCAGACCAGATTCCCTTGCATATCTTCCATGGTTAGTAGGCACAGCTTTATTTTCCAGGGCTAGAAAAAAACATTCATCTTTATCCTCCTCAAAGTTAGATTCATCATCAAAAATTCCTGCATCTTCTTTGACATAATACAATTTCTTGAACTTCTTATCCTTTTTATCTTTGTGATTATTGTTATTGTCCTTGTTCTTCTTGTGTGTAGCTCTATTAGGACATCTTGATGCATAATGACCAATATTTCCACAGCTGAAACACTTAAAAGGCAACTTACCTTTGTATTTTCCAGTACCTTTCTTCATTCTCGTTGTGAAATTTGCTTCCAAATCTTTTGAATCATCATCATCTGAGTCATCTCCTATCTTCATTGCTTTAAAAGTTGTTTCAGTCTTCTCCTTCTCTCTTACAAATTTTCTCATCTTGAATGCAGTCAAGACACTCAATAGATGCTCGGATCATATGATTCTTCAAGAGAAGATACTTTGTCACTATAATTGTTTGGTAGGGTCATCAAGATCTTCTCAATTATATCTTCATCTGAAATGGTACCACCTTGATTCTTGATTTCAGTTGCAATAAGTTCAAATCTCTGATAATAGCTTCCAATGTCTTCTCCATCTTCCATTCTCAAGTTCTCAAATTTTCACTTAGCAGTTATTTTCCTTGACAAATTTACTCTATCATTCCCTTCATAAATGTCTTTCAATTTTTTCCATACTTCATGAGCAGTAGCTAGAGAAATAACTTGTGTTCTTTCAATTTTAGATAGAGCACTGAAGATAGCATACCTTGCCCTTTCGTTCTCCTCATAAGCTACAATATCATCAGCAGAGGAAGGACCAACTGTTGGTATCACATACTTTGTCTCCACAGATTTTCAAGTATTCAAACTAAGTGAAATCAGATAACTTCTCATCTGTTCTTTCTAGTCACTGTAATCAGCTCCATCAAAAATAGGAATTTGCAACTTGTGTTCCATCTGATCTACCTCAAGCGGTTAAGCTTTTCACCGAGGAACCAGAGCTCTAATACCAATTATTGAAATGCACAAGACAACTAAGAGGGTGGGCGAATCAGTTGTATCAAATCACTTTACTCCTAAACTTAATATTTTCACTTTAACTTCAATCTATTATTAATTGTAAACATGAAATGCAAATAAAAAAAAGAAAACACCAGAGACACCAGATTTACGTGGAAAACCCAATGAGGGAAAAACCATGGTGAGGATTAACTCACAATATAGTAGTAATGCAATATCAGATACAAAGTCTCACTGCCATAGGGCTCACTACCCATATACAAAGGCTCACTGCCAACAAAGGACTCACTATTCTAAAGGAGGATCACTTCATATAGAAAAGAAATGAAAAATGAAGATCCACCACTAGGGTTCCACACATTTGCAAATTGATCAGAAGATTGTAGACACCATCAGCTCACTACTTTCAGGATTCTAACACCTTAAAGTAGTGTTTCCTAAATTCACTCTTCCACACTCTACTTTTCACACTTGTTCACACACTTCACTTACTTTCTCGATTCGTGGATGGATGGATATCAAATTCGCTACAACTTAATTTGCTTTTATACCATCTTCAACCCTAGAAAAATTCTCCAAGGTCGGCTATACAATTTCATTTATAAATTCAAACTAGGCCAACTACTCAACATTCCCGTTGTGGATAAGAATGAGAGAGGACCAATTAAATATTTAATTTAGGACCCAAACAACATCTTGGATCAATCACATAGTTCCTCAAAGTGATGCAAAAACTCAATGTAACATGTAGACACTAGTTCAGCCAAACCTAATGAAAATAGGTCAATGATCTTTGAAGTACACACATCTCCAGCAAGATGATCGCATGTGGATCACTCGACACACTTCACCAAATATTTTACCATCTCTAAGAATGCCTCAGGTACATCCACAATAATTACAACAAACTTCATTCACATAAAATTCTTCAATAGTCCAACTGAACCAACCAGCAAAACACAAGAGCTTTGGAGCAGGTCTTTCAAAGCACCAAACCACAAGAATTTTTGTCAAAACATAGAAACCATCAAAAAGAGCCATCTCCTAGATCCGCAAGATCTAAAACCAAAAATTAGAAGACTGTGGAGCCAAAACATTTCTCCCAGACCACACATAAATAGTTCTATCAAACCAATTCACACATCGGTGAACACATCTTTTACTCTCCATCAAACTAGAAGCTAAAACTTAGGATATGTTATCCATTGAAACTCATGAACACACTTATAGATCCCCACAGGCATAGGATCAACATGGAAGAAATGTAGAGCACACTCAGAACACACACTTCAACACTAGCTTCATTATTTCTCAAATTTTCTCAAAAGCACTTGGCAAAACACAAGTACAACTTCATAAATATAGATCCATGTACTCTAAGAACTTATATAGTATATCAACTATACAAGCACCATCTGTACTCAACCTGAACTATGTTGACATCAATGACAACATTAATGACAACATCATAAAACACATCCATACTTGCAACATGAACTTCATTAAAACCAAACACACCTGGTCCCAAGGTGCCGGAAGATTGCTCCTCTCAAACCCCACATGCAGCTTGGTTAGCTTTTCATTTTCATAGAAGAATATTTGCAGGCTCTCCATATCCTGTACCTTCATATGTTTTTTGAGTTTTTGACCTGAGCATGATAGCCCCATAGCCTTAGCAATGACCTCCTCATTGATTTCAAATGATATGTAGCCCATCATGACCCTCTTGTCACACCATGATCTCGCAAATTGAGTAGAGATATTCTCGTTATGCCCTTTGAGTTACTCCATTAAATGAGCAATACCTCATTTGACACAAATATCCCAGAACAAAGGGTCTCGGCAGAATTCTTCACATGATCTTAGCTTTGTTCTAACCCAGTTTCCTCCCATTTTCACACTCAGATAGAATCCGTTCACCAGAGCAAACAAAGTTGATTTTTTTTCAAAAATGCAAATGGCTAGTGAATACAAAACATTTATCACCTTTGTCATAAAAAATCTGAAAATATTACCTAATTAAGGCATTAATATTTTCACGCGTACCAACAGGCATTTCCGATATGCATAGGGTTGCAAGGCCATTGTAAATATTGATTAAGTACATCAAGGCATAGATAAATGCCATCATTACATTTATCAACTCATTATTAATTAAATTTTTGATAGATATTTTGGTCATTGGCACATTCTTGATAACAAGTTTCAAATCAGGAGCTTCATACCAATTATAAGACAACACATGAAGCTCATGGTTAAAGTGACAAGGTAACACAAGAAAACCCAACCAAAACCCATTTAATTAAAAAGAAGAATAAATGTGATTAGCAATGTAATTAAATAAATAAGTTTCATTTAATTAATTAGGAAGTTTAATTATTATTATTTAATTAAAATAGAAGAATAAGTGTGATTGGTGATGTAATTAAATAAATAAGGTTTACTTAATTAATCAGGAAGATTAATGATAATTAGGACATAATTAAATAAATAATATTTATTTAATTAGTCATAAAAGGTGTATTGGGATGAATTAATTAAATAACACAAAGTCACTTAATTAATAGTAAAATATGATATTTGATAATAATTAAATAACGGAGTATTATTTAATCATTAGGGAAAAGGGTGAAAATTAGTAAAAAGGTGTTACTCATAGACTAAGATAATTTCGGGTATCTACGGGGACCACTCATCAATGCATCCTCTTGCATGTTGGGGTGCCCAAGTTTGCATGTTGGTGCATGTTCTTTCATGGAGCCATTGGAGTCGTTGGAGAATAATGAAGCACACCGGATTGACCAAATTTGATTGGCCATAGTTTAGGTTCCCATGTGAAGGCCATGTGAGAATTGAGTAATTTTTATTATTTTATAATTTATTCTCCAAAAGAGGCATGGGCTTTATAAGGAGGTATATGCATGTTGTTTTAGAATACCACAGTGGTATTCTCATCCTCAAAATTCTATATATTGATGCCTTGTCACTTTGAGAAGTAGGATTTTTGGAGTTCAAATTTTGCATAACATGATGTTACCGAATTTTCTAGAGGATTGCGACTCCAAGTTTTTTTACATATTATGTAATCAGCAAGCCCATATGATGAAGAATGTGATGTTGTAATCTCATTTTATTTCAGAGAGAATTAAAATCCTATGCTTCTTTCTTGCATTTTTTTATGCAATTTGTGGTGTGGTTGTTTGTTTCAGATTTGGAAGGAGGTGTGTCTTTTCTTGGAGAGAGGAAGAAGACATTTTGTTGCAGGTTTGAAGAGGCAGGTTTGAAGAGGTTTTCTAGGAGAAAGAGGATTGGTGATACAAATCTTTATTGTAGAAATTGTTTCCTATGAAATTTTGTAGGTTGAGAGAGCTAGAATCTTGACAAGAAGTTGGATTGAAGGAGATCAATTTTTTATTGATCTTTTCTATTTGTAATAGACTTATATCAGATTGTAATCAAATTTGTAATGCTTTTCATCAGCCCATAGGGCTCCACAGCCATTTAATTTTAGTTATGCTATGTAATTCAAAAATTTCCAAGAGATTTTGAATGAACTAAGAAGAATACTTTTTGCAAATTTTTGTGTTGTTTCAAACCATTTCTAAGCTGCATTTTCATATTTTTGTGAGTATCTTAATGAGGGTCGGATCCTTTTGCATTAGAAGCAATGGTAGAAGAACAAAAACCCTATCTCTATCTAGTGATAAAGTGTGATTCATTTGGTTCTTGTCCAATATAGAGGGATTCATGAATGCTAATTTCAAGCAATTTTCTCAAGTCAAATTGCTTAATAAATTCACATATCAATTACTTGAATGATTGGATGGACCTCTCATGCAATATACGGTGCCAATCAAGGTGGTTCATTTTAATGTCAAAGAAAATTTTAGTGACCACATCATCCCTAGGGAGAACTACTTCAGAAACTACTCCATAAGCCTTAATATGATAATTTCATCTCCATCCTTATATTGAAATAAATCTATTAATAATACTATTAAAAATATACATTTCGTAATTGCATGATCCTATAATTATGTTATATAGTCTAGGTGTGTCATGGTAGTTAGATCACAAGGAAGCACATAGTTGTGTTGAATAGTAAGGAGATACAAAGTATAAGGTAGACCAAATATGAATGATAAGCTAATGGAATACCATATTGATAAAAATTGGATTTTCTTTGAGATAAAATATGTAATATTGAATGAGGAATCTAATTTAAATCCTAATTTTGACCCTAAATGGGCATTTGATTGAAATCATTTTAACCTTGATAAGTTTGTAGATGGGTGGCCCATAACCACAACCATTTTTTTCTAAGTTTTTGAGACTTTTTTGTGATGACAACAAGATTTTCTTAACATTTTAAATTTGGTTTTGTCTTAAGTTTTCTTGTTTTGATATAGTTGTCTCTAGTGTTATTAAGTTTACAATTTTTTTGTGACCTATTAAATTTGTTTGACTCTCTCTTCAAAGATAATTTATCTCATTTTATCCTCATGAGTAGTATATCATAATTTTTTATTTATGTGATTCATTCTAGAGTTGTAATAACTTTTTAGGATGAAGGATAGTGAACTTCCATGAAAATGAGGGATTCCTCGAGTATTTATTGGTAAAAAGGATGCTTATCTAGTTAGTGAAACTAATTCCTCCAAGCCTTGGAAGGTAAATTTAAAATAATTCATCCTATTTAAATATAGGTGTCTTGAGTTCTAATTTGATTATTTCAATCTCTAAAGTCTATCCATGCCTTATAAAAGAGGGAGAAGAAAGAATAATTAGTTTATGTAGTGTCATAAATTTTCACCCTTGACAATTTCACTCTATTTTTCTCCCTTCTAAGTGATTGGACCTAATTGTGCCCCTAATTTCCTAAATTATGTATCCCTTGAAACATTTTAATGCTTGTCAAGAAAAGAAATGTGCAAGATCCAAGAAAACATTTAACATTTTTCTCCTAGCCTTTAGATCCTTAAGATTGAGGTATCTAGACTAGGGCATCCTTGTGCCCTAGTCCCCTTAATGTGGCCCCAAAATTCAAAGTGTTGGCTGTAGTAATTTAATATTTGAAATTTAAATTTTGATTGTCAACTATCAATTTTTGGGAAATTAGATCAATAAATCATATAAATACCTAGTCATTTCATCATTTGAAATCTAACAACAATAACAAGAAGGAACTAGAACAATTATGATCAAGAAATTTTGAAGAGAATTTATTATATCAATTCAAGAGCATTCAAGATCAAGATTTATTGTATTATTTTATTATTATACCATTATGTCAAGTTTTATGTGATTTTTTTCATGTTTATGCATACATTTTATTTGTGAGAACTAACACTTGTAGGTGTTTCAAGCAATCCAAGCCAAATTGTAATCAAACCTTGAGGAGATGTGCATGACTCCAATCCTTCAATTAAATTAGGTTTGAGTGGTGAGTTGCAATCCCTTGTTGATTCATAATACATTTTCCATTTAGCCTCTATCCCTCAAAAGGATAAACTCTCTATCAACAATTTTGCCATTGTGGAGGTGGAAACACCAACATGGGGTTTCACTGAGGCAAGCCCCTATATGGCACAACCATTAATCTCCTTTTGAATGTGTAGGTATATATTTGAAGAATATTGAAGGAATATTTAAAGATAATTCACTCATTCATGTATATGAGCCCTACAAATTGACAAGATACATAAACTGCAATATCTCATCAACAAATAAAGATCCGACAATGGGATCAAAATCGGGAAGCTATAGATTGGGTACCTGAGGATTGTGAAAGTATATGATACTTGGAGTAGGGAATACTTATACCCTAGTCCACCTAAAATCAGCTCAAATTTAAACTACAAGTGCACAAAACTCTGCTCTTTCTAGATCTAGTCTCAAAAATTGACTTTTAATTTTTAGTTTTACTATATTTACATCAAAACAATGCATTTCCATAGTCAACTAGTTGCATCATTAAATTTCATACAAAATCCATTTCAAAGTCCTCAAATTCAGATCCTATGGTTGATTAACTCACCTTCAGGTTGCAATTCAATCTTATATCCTAGTCGATCTTGAATCTCATATGATATAGTAGTGAAAAGTGCTTAAATCCTAGGTGAAGTCCTAGGGTTTCACTTTTCCACCATATCATTTTGGTGAACCTAACACATTAACATTATAGACCTTCTAAAATATAAAGCATGTCATCTTAGGTCTAAGATTAGCAATACATTATTTTGCATTGTTCATTTAGACATTCATTATTGCATAAAAAACATAAAAAATAAAAAATAAAAAATTTGCATATCATATTTAATTATAGGTTGCATTAGGTTTAATTTCAGTCATCATAGGCTAGATATACATCTTAATTGCATTTACAAATCCTCATAAGGTCATTTTATATCTAAAATCAAATTTGAAAGTGTTTGTTGCATTCATTTAGGCATTTTTTGCATATATTTCAACAAGTAAAAATTTGCATTATTTGTTTCAAAAGGATATCAAGATCATCATTTTTCATATTTTTTCATATAAGGATTAGTCAATTTATGCATTTTACATCTGAAAATTACATTTAGAATTGTATTTTATTGCTTGAACATTTTGAAAATTTGTTGCATGCTTGCATTTTGTAGTGCATAATCATAAAACAGTTAAATTTGGAAAAATTATTTACTATCAACTTAGTTTTTTCACAAAGTAGAACTGAAAAATAGTGTTACCACCATTGAAACTTTGAATTTTACAAAAAAAATTGCTAGACCAGGTTCTTGCGCCCCTATCTAGGCTATTTTTGCTCAACTTTCTATGGTAGAACCCTCTTAAGACCTTATGTGTAGACCTTCTTTCAAATTTTTAAATCACTGTGGTATAAAAGTCTAAACTTCATTGCGTACATAATATTGTCATAATGGCTAAGTTTTGTGGTAAAATGTTGACTCATTGAAATCCTTAGTTGATGTTTCATGTTGTTTGTTTGGAAATGATTTTAATTCAGATGATACAACTCATATTCCTTCATTTCCCAATGTATATCTCCTTAACAAAGATATCTTGAGGCAAGAGGAGGAAATCCTGAATGAATTCATAAATAATACCCTCACTAACCTTGAAAATAATGCATGGTCCTTTACCCTTCAACAGAATGGCCTAGTCACCCATATCAACAATTAGCACCACCCACTATACTACCACTTGAAATGCTTTACAAGTCGAATAGGGAAAGTGATTTGCAATTGTACTATCATAAATTGTCACCCATGACAATTTCACCTTATTTTTGGTCCCCCTTAAATTATTGGACTTAATTGAGTATTTAATTTCTAAAATTATGCATTCCATGGCCCATTTTTTATAACTTTCAAGGAATTAAAATCAAGAATCAATTGCATTTATATCTAAGACATTTCCCTCAACATTAACTATGCTAGAAAATAGGTCCGGGAGACTCATTCCCTGGGCGTGAGTGTCCTCCTATTTTCCCTCCAATTTAAAATATGTTAGTTGTGGAAATTTAACATTTAAATTTTAATTATCTAAATTTGACCATCAAAATTTAATTTTCAATCAATTGAAAAATTGCCTATAAATACCTAGTTATTGCATCATTTCAAATCTAACAAGAACAAGAGATATCTAGAAAATTATTGGAAAACTTATGATCAAGAGCATTATTGAGAGAGTCAAGAGAAGCATTTCAAAGAATTATTGCAACAATTCAAGATCCTAACATCATGTCAAAGTTTATGTGAGTTTATGTTATCATTGTTTTATGAAGGCTAACATTTTGTAGGTCTCCAAGCCAATTCCAGCATTCAAGAAAATCAAGCAAGAAAGATCCATTAGGTGAAGTGCATGAATTCAATACTTCAAGGAATCTATTGAAGGGTGGTGAGCTAAAGCATTTGTTCATTCATCATTTCCTTCCTTTCCCTTATCGGTTTATCATTAACATTTTCATTGTGGAAGTGGAAATACTTACACGGGATTTGACTGAGACAAGCCCCTAAAATGGCCCAACATTTCTCCTCTTTGTAAATGTTTAGATCATACGTTTGAAGGAGATTGAAAGGATATTGAATAAAATTAATTCATTCTTGTGTTTTTTGTCATACATCTTTTCAAGTACAAAAAATCAGTTGTAGAAATATCCGACAGTGCTCTGACAAATCTGAAGGCAAAATTATGAAGCTCAGATCTGACATCAGAGGACCTCAAAAATAGATCTATAAAAGCATACAAGTAAACTCATGCCTTGGGCATCTATGTCCACCATTTTCTTCCCAAAATTTGAATCACATGTGCACAGTGTCTTTCTTTGCTCATTTTTATTATCTAAATTTGTCTATGAACTTTTCTACTTTCTATATTTGCATCATAATAGTAAATTGCACTCTTAGCTTAGTTAGATCATTGCATTTCATAATTATGGATTTTCTAGATTTGGGTTGGTTGACTCACCTATCAAGTTGTAAATCAATATAATACCTTGTCCAAGTCCATCAAAATTTCATTCCATCTTTTCATTTCCACATCATATCCATAACATCCCTCTTTTGATAAAATTTGGGAAAGGTGCCAAACCCTCAAAAGAGTGAAAATCTCTAAAAAGGGCACACACACATGTTTATACATTTCAAAAACTCATACCTCAACCTAGGCATATGGAAGAACCTATGGATAACAATCACAATGAGGTTATACCACCTAATGATCTTCCATCCTAAAAAAATAAAGTTACGAATACACCTATTATCTTGGAAACAATGTTATGGCCAAGGTTTTAGGATATTGACCACATAAGGATGTGATATAAATAATGAACATGAAATCCATTCCCTTTTGGAACAAACACCATCTGAGGAAAAAAAATGTATAGGTTTTGTTTTAGGTTACCAAGGTACTCCACCTTTACATCAAAAATTTTCTCCATCATCCAAACCACGCAAGATTCATGGCCCTATTAGAAAAGGTTTGTTATTTTCTCCACATCCTTTATCCAAGATTTATTGTACTTTAGCTACACTTTTACAATTGGGATTTATTACATTACCACCTGGTTATGAACACAAAGATACTAAATGAAAAAATAAAAATACATCCTATTACGCATATCATAGAATATTTGTACACATCCTATTGTTCATGTTTTGAAGAACAATTTGGAGGGATTACATCTTGACAATGAAAAATTTCATAGAATAATAGACTAAACTACATTCATGGTTTCTCCTTGCCATGTGGTATTTGTGGCATCACATGATGCTCATTACCATGCATAGGGTATAAATTAGGTTTTATGCAATCATATTCAATATTCAAGGAGCGACATGTCATCATTCATTTTGGCTCATCTTTATCCCTACACTTCGAGGGAAAGGGTAGGTAACCTTTTATTAGGTCATTCCTTTCCACAAGGGATCCCTTGGTATCTCCTTGGAATGTTAGTGTAGCAAGTGCACTAATATTTTAACAAGGGGCATATAGTCCCCCGTATATTGTTTGCATAAGAAGTAGTCCCTTTTTAGTGATGATACCATAAATCTCCTAGAAAGTGTGACCTTGTTAACATTAATATCTCATGAATGTGTTTAAAAAGTGTGGCCTCCTCAATATATGTTAGTGTTTCCTTTGTGGTGGTATTAGGCTTGATATCCCCTAAAAGTGTGACTTTTCATGGTAGGTCATGATCCCTTTGGTGGTAATACTATGATTAGTATTCCCTAAAGTGTGAACCTTCATTCTAAAACTTGTCCTCTCTTAGTGGTGGTATTGTGTGTGATATTCCCTAAGAAGTGACCTTTCATTAATTGAGTAACACCCCTTTTATTGTTGTAATACCATCTTTGTGGTGGTGTTGTTTATAACACCCTTAACATGTGGCTTTTCTTCGTTCATCCCCTTAGACGTTAAATTTTTTTGTTCATCCCCTTAGATGTTAAATTTTTTTGCACCCCTGAGGTAATTATTGTTTGTGCCCTTGGACGTTAAAATTTTGTGCACCCCTTGAGGTGTTTTTTGTTCATCCCCTTGGATGTTAAAATTTTAAAGTGCTTCCTAAAGTGAGACTTTGCAAGATAGTTCATGGATTTGGCATACCATAGCTTGTAGATTTATAAACTTGAGCATACCTTTTCAACATGGTCGCCTAGCATAACACAACTTTCCAATAGAGCCATGTGTTTCATGGGTGTCTTAGCATAATACAACTTGATGGCCTTGTGGAACCCATCATATTGCATGGACACCTAACATAACACAACTTACTAGCCAGTAGATCCATGTGGCTCATGAGTGATTTAACATCCTTATGAGAGCATCCTCTTGACTAACATGCATTTAAAGGATGATGTTTGGTATTTGAGACAAATTTAAAAACAATGTCTCTTTGCCTTACCAACTTGAATCCTTTTAGTACTAACCTTATGTTTTTGTTTATGTTTTCTTATGTTCGTATTATATTGCATCCTATTTGTATTGTATTGTGTATTGTGTAGTGTATTATGTTGTGTTTTGTCATGTATATTTTGTGTTGTCATGTTGCATTACATACATGTGTGTTCAATTTCCCTATGTTGTCTTGCCATAGGATCTTGAATCCTAGGGGCTTGTGCACTCCACCTAGATTCATTGTCATACTATCTCTTCAACATTTGGATAATTGGACCCCTCTTGACATATTTTTTGCTTTAGTGTGATTCTGAGCATAAGTTCATACTCTTACTAAAGTGGGGGCTAAATATAGCATCATAAATTGTCACCCTTGACAATTTCACACTATGTTTTTCTCTCCTCTAATTTTTTGGACGTAATTTGGCCCCTAATTTCCTAAATTATGCATCCCATGGCCCATTTTAACACTTATCAAGAAAATAAATGTGCAATATCTAAGAAAATATTTAATATTTTTCTCCTACCACTTTGGATCTTGAAGATTGAGGGATCTAGACTAGGGAATCCTTGTGCCCTAGTCTATAATGTGGCCCCAAATTCAAAGTGTCGACAGTAGTAATTTAATATTTGAAATTCAAATTATAATTATTGACTATTGAGATTTATTTTTTGGGAAATTAGATAAATTTCATATAAATACCTATTAATTTCATCATTTGAAATCTAACAACAATAACAAGAAGGAATTAAAACAATTATGATCAAGCAATTTTGAAGAGCAATTATTATATCAAGTCAAGATTATTCAAGAGTAAGATTTATTGTAGTATTTTATCATGTCAAAACATCATGTCAAGTTTTATGTGAGTTTGTTCATGTTTATGCATCCATTTTGTTTGTTAGAACAAACACTTGTAGGCATTTCAAGCAATCCAAAACAAATTACAATCAAGTCTTGAGGAGATGTGCATGACTTGATTCCTTCAAGGAAATTAGATTTGAGTGGTGATTTGTAGTCTATTGTCGATTCATCATTCATTTTTCATTTAGCCTTTATCCCTCAAAAGGATAAGCTCTTTATCATCAATTTTACCATTATGGAGGTGGAAACACCAACATAGGATTTGACTAAGGAAAGCCCCTATATGGCATAACCCTTCCTCTCCTTTTGAATGTGAAGGTACAAATCTAAAGAGGGTTGAAGGAATATTTGAAGATAATTCTCATTCATGCATACAATCCCTACAACTTGACAAGACACTGAAACTACAATATCTCATCAATAGACGAAGATTCGATAGTGGGATCCAGAATCAAGAAGCTACAGACTGGGTGTTTGAGGACTATAAAAGCATATTTCAGTTTCAGATACCTTCTATTAGGGCATCCTTGTGCCCTATTCCACCTAAAATTAGCTCAAATTTAAACTACAAGTGCATATTACTCTGCTCTTTCCAGATCTGGTCTTAGAATTTGACTTTCATTTTTTAGTTTTTTTGTATTTACATTAGAACAATGCATTTTCATAGCCATCGAGTTGTATCATTAAATTTCATACAAAAACCATTCCAAACTCCCCAAATTCAAATCCTAGAGTTGATTGACTCACCTTCAAGTTGCAAGTCAATCTTATATCCTAAGCCAATCTCAAATCTCAAATGCTATAGTAGTGAAAAGTGGTTAAATCCTATGTGAAGTCCTAGAGGGTTTCACTTTTCCACTATATCAGTTTGAAAAGACAAACACAAATACATTGTTTGTTGATGTCAAGTTCATCAAATATATATGATCATAAATAGACATATTGAATTCTTGGGGTGAGGTTAGAGAAAGCTACAAGAAAACAAGTTAATAAGACTTTTTGGTTGGGGAAAGTGGTAATAAATTTTGGCTAACAAGTAATTTTTTTGTTTTATAAGGTTGTAAGAAAATCTTGTAATTCAAGTTGATAAAGTTTAATAAGTTTGCTCAAATGTTGACTAGATTGCAAAAAATATGTTTAGGGTTCATAGTTTTGGAAGATTTAATTGATGCTTGGTTTTGATAGAACAATAGATTAGAAAGGAAATTATTTGTGTTGGAGTAAATGAATCATCAATAATTTACTCTAGTGCTTAATGCAAACTTAGGAAAAGGTCTTCAAGTTCTGATCTCAAGTGTTATTGCATTAATCATGCATTTCAATCAGTTAAGTGACTTAACTAATTCATGCATTCTGTTATCTCACTTTTGTCTCAGTCAGAACTCCATCTCATGTTGAGTTGAACTCCACCAATCAAGGATCTGATGTTGAGTTCATTTGTGTCTACATAAGGATATTCAATCCTTCATTGTATTCATTCAATAATCAATAATCATTATTGTTTCACATATTTTTTTATGCAATTTCTCATTCGTTTGTGACAGGTTTCTCTTCAGAATATCATCAGGGCTTGTGGAATTTCAATCTCAAATTCTTTCAATTTGGATAATAGGAAATAAAATTAGTAATTAATCTACTTCTAACCTAGTTCTAATCTTCTCATAATCTAACTTTAAACTAGTAAACTAATTAAATGAACAACTACTTAACTAATCTAACGAATTCAAATTATAAAATAAAAATAAGAAACAAAACAAGGGTTTGATTTTGTCCTTATATTGACATTTTTTATATTTTGGATTTACTATGATTAATTGTCTATGTAGACTTCCTAGGACCAAACAAGGTCAAGCAAGAGATGAATAAAGATGTAGAACTCAACTAACTATCGCTATAGTAGAGATTAGGTAGATTATTGATGTCATTCCTTCTCTTCCTCTATTTGCAAGTCTAATTTTGTATTTAGATGTTATGATTTGTGATGGTTTGTAATTGTTCTTAATTTTTATTGAAATGAAAGAGCATGCTCAAAAATATAGGCAAAGACATTGGTTTTAAGAAAATAAAGCAAAAGGACATTATTGTTGGCATTTTGATGACTTGTAATCTACCAAGTAGAAAAAATTCACCACTTTTTAGAAGGTGACAATTTCTTAACTACCATGGCCCCATCAAAATTGTTGTGGCAATTTTTTCAAGGCCAAAATCATTGGGATAGTTATGAAATCATTGCAATAGTTTCATCCAAATTAGAGAAGCACTAGAAAAGGGGCTTTGAAAAGTAGAGCAAGTTACAACGAATCCAAGATAGATTAGAAGACATGCTAAGGGAGTTTTAGGAGGGTTTAACTAGTGGGATTATCTTGATATTAGGGTTGACTATCGTTATTTACACAATAAAGGCTTAGTATAGTCATTTAATCATCATCAAACCAAAAATGTTGACCCATACAATTTTGGGTACTGCAGGAACAAAATAAATTTAAAGCATATCTATATAGTACATAAGTAAAGACTTACAAATATGAAATAAACAGAGAATGATCTTATTCTTCAACAAGAAAATTGAATATGAATGGAGCTTCCTTTGCTTCTATAAAATGTAATGAAGTTACATTTAATAATAAAAATATGAAAGGAGATGAGATAATTTAGTCTCCTAAAATTATCAAGATTCTCACAAAGCAATCATGTGAGAATTTAAAAATATAAAGAATACTTATAAATAATTTGCATAATATTAATTTAAGCAAAGATCAATATGAACTAAGGTGTAATTATACCGACTCCTTTGATTCTTTTACTAAAGATTATTTATATCAAATACATAACTTTTCAATTATTAATAATTGTTCTAAACTAAAACAATTCACTAAGTCAAATGTAAGTAATTGCATAAAATGAAAAAGAATGAAAAACTTCTCGTATATCTATTTTATCATAATACATGTAAGCAAAAGTTGAATATTTCTTGAATAAAAGACTAGGTATTATATCACTACTATAATTTTTAGTGACTTTCTACAAATTTATTCCCTTTTAAAATTGGATTATATGTATTTATAAATACAATAAAAACTTCTTTAGCATTAGAAACACCTTTAAAAACATTAAATTAAAAGACTTCACTTTCACACACCTTAATCAAATCCCTTATTTGAAATATTGTTTGAAGCTATTATAGTTGTCATTGTCTACAAACTAAGACCTTAAAATAAAAAATTCAGCTGATATATATGTCTTCTATAAATTAGTTCTATACATGATCCAACGACCGTACATAGTTCACTAAACGACACTGACAAGACAGAAGATGACCCAAGCCCTTTGTAATGACCGGCATTGAAAGGGTGGCTAAAATTATTGTAATCCTCCTGTCCATTTAAATTGTAGCAGAGGTGCTTGTTTTTCTTTCTTTGAGTGACCTAGGCAAAGATTTTAGAAGTTGACAAGTACGTTGAAAAATCTAATACAACGAGGAGATAAATCCAAAAAGATTTAGAACAAGCAGATAAATACAGATTTCTTTCTAGTTATAGCTACCACCCACCAGAAACGGTCTAAGGCCTTTCGGATTATTGAGCAATTATTATGTATAGAATTACTGCGCTTTATTGAGCACAACCTAGCAATTATAAGTATAGAATTACTGCCATTGATTGAACACAGCCTTACAGGATTGGGTTACATCTGTCCACACTGATGTAAGCCATGTTAGTCTCCCTGTGGAACAATTCTATGCCTGTGCAGTTGATCCAGCTTAATATCATACTGAGCATTCTGGCACTCATTACTCAACTGTCACAGTAATTCTCTGCAAATGTAATCATAAAGAGAAGGAATTATGGTTGCCGAGGAAGTTACAGAGGGAGGTAGTATGGAGTGTCAGGAGGGATTCACTATGGATGGTTCTGTTGATTTGAAGGGCAGGCCTGTTCTCAGGTCCAAGACTGGAAGATGGAAAGCTTGCTCATTTCTCGTTGGTAAAATATGTGTAAAAAAATAGTGATTTTCAAATATGATGAAAAGAAAAACTTATGGATTTATATTTTATGATTAGTAATTCACAAGAATTTATAGATGAAATATTAAGATAGTTAACTTTCTCCAAATGGGTTTTGTAAACCACCAAAATATGGGTTCATAAAAGTTGACTTGAAGCTTTGCAGTTAAAACCCATTAAACCATTTATACTATATTTCGAAGTTGTATGTATTCATTGTAGATTATTGATTGGATTGGATTGGATTGGTGGTTACATGCAGGGTACGAAATATTTGAAAGGATGGCCTTCTATGGAATTGCCTCCAATTTAGTGAATTACTTAACCAGTAAGTTGCATGAGGGCACAGTGACTTCTGCAAAGAACGTAAACAATTGGAGTGGTGCCGTTTGGATCACTCCTATATTTGGTGCATACATTGCAGATACCCACTGGGGACGCTACTGGACCTTTACAATATTTTCCTTCATTTATATAGTGGTCTGCATCTTTACCTGTATCTCTACCACATATTTTTATGTACACAACCAAGGGAGATTAGGTTTTTAATACTGGTATATTGTGTGCAGGGAATGGCTATTTTGACATTGGCTGTCTCACTGCCATCTCTGAAACCACCAAAATGTGCTACAGATGTGACTGTGTGTCCAAAGGCCTCTACATTTCAGGTTGGAATTTTTTATTTTGGATTGTATGTGCTTGCTTTGGGCACAGGCGGCACAAAACCCAATATTTCTACCATTGGTGCAGATCAATTTGATGAGTTTGAGCCCAAAGAGAGGGTTCAAAAGGTCTCCTTCTTCAATTGGTGGATGTTCAGTGTATTTTTAGGATCACTGTTTGCACAAACATTTCTGATATACATCCAGGAAGACATTGGATTCACTGTGGGATATGGAGTTCCTACTCTTGGCTTGATTATATCAGTGGGTATTTTCTTAGTGGGCACTCCGTTTTACAGACATAAACTTCAGAACGGGAATCCTTTTGGTCGAATTGCTCAGGTAATAGTTGCAGCAGTGCGTAAATGGCGGGTGCAGGTACCTGCTGATACAAAAGAGCTTTATGAATTGGAGCCTAAAGCCTATCTTGCCAAAGGAAGATTTCCCATTTCTAACACTCCGTTCTTGAGGTGAGTTTAACAATACTTTGCCCCGTTGCACCATATGATTTAACAGACTATCCTAATATTGCATCTGTGATATAATCCTCTCTAAATTTGTTGTTGGCCATTTTCTTTCCCTTCTGCTGTTACTAAATTATGTTATACCTGCGTAGGTGAGATTTTTAATGCTGGTCTGTAGGAAGTTAGTGAAAAGTAATGTCTATTTTGGCATTTAACACTATTAATACATTTTAAAGTTTTTTTTCGAGTTCATGTAAGTTTATTGGATTTAGGATTGAGATTTTTCTCTCTTAGGGTTAATCATAGACAAATTTAATTTTAAATTAACCTCTAGCAGTACAACTTATGATTTTATATATTTGTATGGAATTATATTATAATAAAATTAATATTATGTTAAAATTAGTTGTTGTAATAATTATCTTTTAGTTATTGTTTTTTCAATTTTTATAAGTATCAATTTAATCAATCAAACATTTTTATATAATTTGGAAGTGTTGACTTTATAATTTTTCCAATCACAATTATGACAACAATTCTATACCATCACTTATATACTTACACTAGAATGTAGTAAGCTCCCAAGATCAAGATCAAGATCATCCTTAGACGGATAACTAAACCTTGAGGGCACATTTGTAATGTGCCTACCTACTTATCCCTTTTTGGGAATCGAAAGCTTCGCAGCTCATACACCAAAGATAAAGAGAACTCGTCCTTTTCTCTTATACAACATATTTTATCTCTTTTAAATCACAACCATTCATTGAGCTTATGATTTTACTTTAATCCAATTGCAATAGAATGATAACAAACACATTTCAATCACATGTTGGTTCCATACCAACTTTAGTGTACAAACACACACCAAACCACACAAGGACCATATCATCCCAACATCATAATTCTCACAGTGATTGGCTCAAACATACATCATATATACACAACATGGCTAGCTCCCACTCATGTTGCACATACATACATGATTAGATTTTATACATCTTATTGTTCCCTACACCCATGGCCCATTTTGGCTTGCCAAAAGAGGGACCCCCTTTTTTTTCTTTTGGTTTGACCTCTTTTAGTTTGCTTGGTTTTCCTTTTTGTTTGTTTGTTTTCCTTTTTCGTTTCAATTTGTTAGACCTTCAAGGTTTGTCATCCAAGCATGACAATAGAATCATCCCTGATACACTCATGCATGTCTTCTTTCCTTTCCTCATGTGCTCAATGACTCGTCAATATTTCAAAGTTAGT